>CM057452.1:1687627500-1687900000 GCA_016271365.2 Neoceratodus forsteri | reverse complement strand
TTGCTTGGGAAAACCAGGTTTTGGGAAATAGTCCTTCTTGACTGGCTGATGTGAAAATTGTCTTACCTGTGTGAAATGTTGACACATTGATGTCAATTGTGTTACTAGTGGGACACTGAGACATCAAAGAATTATCAGGAAAATAAGATTTTGGGGAAGCGCAAGAGTGATACCCAGTGGCCGAAAATGGAAGGGCCACTATTCACAGACTGGGGTTGGTCAACCCTATACAAACTCTCGGCACAGACACTCAGGGTCATTTTGCTTGGACTATCTGAACACAACAGAACAATTGCTTGCCTAAGAACCAAAGGCTGCTGCAGAAAGGCTGAAATATTTTGCAAACCAGTGAGTCTTTGGGCTTTGAAATCTTCATATCTGAGGTAGAATTCAGATAATAGTTTTAAGGTGTTTTCTTTTTGTACATGGTCCACTTTTAACTTTTCTGTTTATTCTGTGACAGATAAAGCAAATGTATGATTAATAATTATTATAGTAAAAATATTTGGTTTAAGAAAATTTGCTTTGAGAGAATTTCTTACAGTGTGTGTGAGTGACTGTAGAAGGTTATACTGGGTACCATGTGGGTACTACACAGTCCCACACCACAAATGACATGGTAATTAACGGTGCCCACTGCAATGACCCAAATACTATTGCCAACTTCTTTAACAGACTTTTCTCCAACCTCACTAGATATACTGCGTCCTTTCCAGTCAGCCAGCCTCTCCTGAAGCATCCTTGCTGTCGGTCTAGTCATCCCCCTTTTTACTTTAAGGCTGTCGTCAGACTGGAAGTCCTTAAGTTACTAGGGAAAATATCAGATAGTACCAGTGTAGGTTCTGGTGGCCTACAACCAAGGCTCCTCAAATTGGCTGCTCCCATCATTGGTTCCCCACTGGCCAGAATATTCACACTATCACTATGCCAAGGCCACGTACCTGACATATGGAAGATTGCTAGGGTTACACCTGTCTTTAAGAAAGGGGGACAAAAAAGACATTGCTAACTATCAGCCCATTGCAATACTTTCTGTCCTGAGTAAGATACTCGAGAAATTGATTTCCTTGCAAGTGACTCACTTCCTCACCAAATATAATCTACTGTTGCCTAATCAGCATGGTTTTTGGAAGGGCCACAGCACCTCTACTGCCCTTGATCAACTTACAGACGATTTGCTATGCACCATGGATGATGGCCAACTTATGGGTGCCGTCTTTACTGATTTGACCAAAGCTGTCGATCTCATTGATCACTCCTCCTCCTGGAAAATCTCTTAGCCCTTGGTTTCTCAACACAATCTGTGGCATGGTTCCAAAACTACCTATCCAATAGAATACAAATGGTCATATTCAATAATGCTCTATTGGGCCCTCTCCTCTTCATTGTCTTTGTTAATCGAATATCCCTCAGTACTCTCTCCTGCAATTCTAGAAGAACATGGGGTGGGTCTCCCTGTTTTCCCCTTCACTGTCACAGATTGCACTTAGGGGTGGGTGCTGCAAGCCCAGTGGCCTTGACCCTCAGGAGTGGGTTCATGATGTACTGGCTGGTGCAAGCATCAGGGCCAGTCAAAGGCCATGGTTTTCAAGTGGCAGCACTACCAGTCAATTCGCAGGCATCAACTCACTGGTAACTGCTGCTGCTCCATACGTTTGTTCAGATGTACAGTTACAGTGTAATAGTGAGTCAAGACTGCTCAGTATGTAGCTGTGCTTGCTCAGTGGTCACAGGACCAGTGGACAAATGAGCATTTGTCATAATATTCATTCAAGCCTGTTGACTTGACTGACTCACTGTGTGTGCTTAAATTGCTTCAGGTTCTGAAGCAGATTAAAATCAGTGGCCAGTGCTTTTCACTGCTTAACTTGTTGTGGTAACCTACTAATCAATGTGTGATTAGAGGGGAGGGAGGGAGGAAGATTGGTCTCTGGAATGCAGTGATTAGCAGGGGAAACAGACACACAGGATGGGACTGGTCTGGTGGAGGAAGGAAAATAATTAAAACAAGCATTTGTCAATGCCGAATGTTTGCTTGCTGGCATCAGCTCTGGTAGTGTAGGAGTTAGAGAGCAGCATAATAGGAATGGCAGTGAAGTACTGAACTGAAGCCAACCCCACCACCACCCTGCAGAGACTGAAACATAGAAACATAGAATTTGACGGTGGATAAGGACCGCTTGGCCCACCTAGTCTGCCCATTTTCCTACCTGATGGATAAGCTGCAGATTCTAGTTACTCAACAGCTTACTTCCTCCTACCCCCCACTGACAGGCATTGAGGTGTGCCTTTGGGGTGTCAGGCATAATGGCCACACCATTTCACCACACCTTACCCTGCAGACACCAAGTGTCACGGTGTGCCTTGGGGTCTTTGGGCCTTATGGTCACCCCATTCCATCAGGAAATACAATGAGATGGGTGCAGTATAGGAGAATGGAGTGAACTTTAGGGCCAAAGAGTCCAAGGCACACCTCGATGCCTGTCGCTGGCTGCAGGGTGTGGGTGGGGGTGAGATGGTATGAACATTACAGGTGACAATCCCAAGTCACACCCCTGATGCCTGTCAGTCTCTACAGAGTGGGGCGTTATGGCTGGAAACCCTAACGCCCCAGGTGTTCATTGGTATTTTCACTCCAATTTTTCAACATGGTTTTTTTGTGACCCCCACCTCATAAACAGTGGCAATATCAGTTTGTTAGCCAAAAGCTGATTTTGCATAACAACAACTATGCCATTTGGCACCACAGGTGCGAGAACACATTTCGAACAGGATGTGAAAAATGACAGCTGTACTGTTCATGAGGAGGTGTAAAAATGGCAATGTTGAAAATCTGGAATGAAAATATAAAAAAACTGGTGAAGTCACGAGTGTGCGTAGAAACTGTAATTAGTTTGGGGATTGTTTACAGGAAATTGTCAACACAGGCATTTTAGGACCTCTGCTCATGAACAGTGTCACTATGATTTTTGTAATCTGTCCCGAACACTGATTTCCCACAGCGACCACTCATTTCTGCGCCGGAAGTGCAAAAACATATTTCAGCCAGGGTGTGAAAAATGACAGCTGTACTGTTCATAAGGAGGTGTGGAAAAATGCTACTGTAGAAAATCTGGACTGAAAATATTACAAATTCGTGAACTTACAAGGGTGTGTGGAAACTGCGCAATGCACGCTCGTAACACAGTCATTTTATGGACTTTTGTCACTAAATTTCAACATAGCCATTTTAAGACCTCTGCTCATGAACAGCATCGCTATGATTTTCTTAATCTATCCCGAACATTGATTTTGCACACCGACTGCGCCATTGTGCACTGCTACATTCATGAAAACACATTTTGGTCGAGATGTGAAAAATGACAGCTGTACTGCTCATAAGGAGGTATGGTAAAATGGCAATGTTAAAAATTTGGAGTGAAAATATAAAAATTTCTTGGATTCTGCGTGCATAGGAACTACCTAGCGCATGCTCATAAAACAGTCAGTTTAGAATTTTTTCACCAAATTTTCAACATAGGGTTTTGGGGAGGCCTACCTCATGAACTGCGACACTGTTGTTTCATCACTCGGTCCCGAAAGGTGGTTCTGTGCAGTGACCGCGAAATCACCTTTCGGGACTGAATAACAAAATGACAGTGACTGAATTCATGAGGTGGGGCCCCAAGAACCCATGTTGAAAATCTGGTGAAAAAATTCCCCATAATGGTCGAGACATGCACCAAAGTTGAAAAAAAAACATTTATGCCATTATACAGCTTACTTGCATTTCTTCAGTTCGCGGTCAGCTTTGAAGAATGCAGGCGTGTTCAGTCCACTGAAGATCATCGCGCTGGGCTCCGGAGGTAAGTATGGGGGTGGGGGTGTGTGGGAGGTGCATGCACAGTGGGTGGGCCTGGGTTGGAGGAGGGCAAGACAGTCCATCGAGGACCGTTTTTGTTTTTATGGGTGTCTTTTTTTTTTTTTTTAATAGAAGGCGATGTAGGACTTTTGCCATGTTGGGGTGGGCTCCCAGCGTGGCAGCTGGAAGTTTTTTTTTTTGGGGGTAGTGGAGCCAACTGGGGATTGGGCACCCCCATCGGCCATACGGATGTTTGCCATGCTGGGGTGGGCTCCCAACGTGGCAACAGGAAGTCAGGTTTGTCTTGCTGGGGGGGATTCAGTGTAGCAGCAAGGGGGGATTGGGCACCCCATTACAATACAGGCTTTTGCCATGCTGGGGTGGGGTCCCAGCATGGCACCTGGAAATCTGTTTTGGGGGGCAGCGGAGCTGACAGGGGATTGAGCACCCCCGTCGGCCATTCGGTGTGCGGGTGGGGGAGAGTGCATGAGTACACTGGGGTGGGTTCCCAGTGTGCTACGTAGGTGTCCGGGGGGGGGAGGGAAGGACTGTCTATGACAGTTCAGATGCAGTGTGACATGCAGGCAATTTGCACACTGCCGACGGCAGTATGCAAATTGCCTACATGTTACCACCAGATTGCAGCGGTTTTTCACTGTCAACTGTACGCCACTGCAATTGAACTGCTGTCATAGACAGCTCCGACATGTATTGGTGCAGTGAGACAGCACCTGCAAAAGGGAGCAGGGCATTGGAAGCTGAGTGGCACACTTACGAAAATTCGTATGGTGGCACAACGTTTCTTGCACATGCGTGCACGCAAACATAAAAAACAACAACAAATAATCTTCCCAGCAGTAACAGTACAGGGAAGTTGCCCTGATTGTCTGTTAGTCCCAGGTTCCCAGCCAGTCAAGGTAGAGGAGGAAGATCAGAAAAGACGCCGGAAAGACCGGGAGTCATCAAGTACCAGCTGCCAGCATGGAATACTAATGGGAAGGGTCCTTACGGGATACCCTGGTACACTGGTTAACCTTTAGCTGTGGCATTGCAGATAAAAACTCAGTGTGCTGCCATCCTCTGTCAGTAACTAGTCACTGCTGGGCTGTGATCCTGCATTGTCAGTTAGAAACAACGTGTATCAGTCACTGTTCATTGTTGCGTAGCCCATAAGTGTTTTAAAAGAAATAAGAGAGATGTCAGAGTGTGTGGCACTCCGTTTGGCAGTACAGACATTTTCATAACTCACTAGTAAGTGAAAACACATCTCTTCCCTCAAGACTCTTACGCAGTCACATAGTAATTAATACCTTGCTGTCAATTAAAAGTTGATTCCCTCCGGTATATTCTGCTCTGGCCTGCCAGCTGCATAGGCCCTGGCACTTTTCAGACTGTTCACTGTTGTGTAGCTCATCATAAGTGATTATATAAAATAGAGGGGTATCAGAGTGTTAAGCACTCTGTTTGCCAGTACAGGCATTTTTGTAACTCACTGAAAACACTCATGTCTCTTCTCTCAAGACTCTTACCCAGAGTAATTAATACCTTGCTGTCAGTTAAAAATTGATTTCTCCTATAGAGTATGACCAGTATATTCTGCTGCAGTCTGCCCATTGCATAGGTCCGCCTGACAATCTAGGACTGTTGTCTAGATTATAAGTCTTTACAGAGATATTTTGTAGAGAGGGTGTCACAGTATGTGGAACTTTGCCAATAAAGACGATTGCTTATGTTGATGAACATTCATCTATCTCCTAGTCTTCCATGAAGGCAAGTCTTATACAAGTGTTTGAAATCAAGTAATTTCTTAACAACACAACACTGTATTAACACTTCTTTATTTAAAAAAACATCAGCTCTGCCCTTGTTAGTAAATCTGTGTCAAGTGTACTGCAAATACAGTGAAGAGAAGTAAGTAATCATCTATCATGACTTTTTTCTCGGTGGGCAGAGCAGGAGAGTCATAGTCTACTAATTCAAATTTATGTGGTCCAAGTAACAACAGCAGAGACTGCATGAAACAGACTGTTTCAAATTCCCCAGAAAAATTGCCTGTATCTTTTTCGGCACTTGCATCCACAATAAACCAATCACCTTCTGTGTTAGCCATTGAATCTGCTGATGAAACTTCACAGTGCATGGACGTTACAGGGGATAATTGCATTGCTGACACATCCATAGCACTTCCTCATAACTTAGATAATGGAAATTTTACTAACAAGAAAGTGAGCATCGGGAATAATAAAAAATATTCCCTCCTAAAATTAACTTTGAAACTTGATACAACTTTTACTCTTCCCCAAGTCCCTCAAGGAAGTAAAAAGCGTTCATTCCAGATACAGTGGGTTGTCCAGATTTACATGGCTTTCATTTAGTGCTGCACATAATGGTGGCTTTTGGCAGAAATTCTCTGCTGCTGACACCAAGAAATGCAGGGAGGGTAGGGCAGCTGCAAGTGGAGGGGCTAGCTGCACCATCGAGCAGACTCGATAGACCATGAGGCCTGTTTCTGCTGGTGTTTTCATATGTTCTTATGATTGTAACTCAAAGGCTGTTCAAACCTTGGTTACTGAACCACTTCGTAAATCGAAAGAAGCTATTGATATTTGTAATAAACATCAGAGTATTGAGTATCACATAGCAGCTGAGAAGAAAGCAGCTAAATATTTCAGTGTTCTTACAGATGCGACTACATATATTTCCACTCAAGAAGTTCTGTCTCTGTACGATACATGAAAGATAATAAAACAGCCGAACGTGTTCTTTTCTTCACTGTTGTTCATGATTTATCAGGCAATGGGCTTGCTCAGACTCTTCTTAGCAGTCTTAAGGAAGCAACCTGGACCTTAACAATCTTCATGATCAGGAGTATGATGGATACAGTACAATGAGTGGAAGATTTCAAGGTGTAGAAGCCGAAGTTTGAAAAACATGTCCTACTGCTGTGTACATACACTGTTACAGTCATCAGCTCAATCTGGTTGTAAATTACAGCTGTGAAGTACCTAAAATAAGAAATGCAATTGATATTATAAAGGAAATGAACAATTTCTTCTCATCTGCAAAATGTCTGAATGTGCTCAAATCTAAAATTGAGGCGGTGATTCTTGACTCCAGTAAAACGCGACTCAAATCACTTTGTATGACCCAGTGGACAGAAAGTCAAGCTGTGGTTCTAAATTTCATTGAGCTTTTTTTACCAACAGTCACCTCTGTTGAGTATCTTATACCAGGCTGAGATCATGTGCATAGGCGCCGGAGACGGGGGGACATTGCCCCCCAACTTTTAAAAGTGAGGGGGCCACTCTGACAAAAGAAATATGTGCACGGGGGGAAAAGGCACTTGTATCAGTGGCAGAGGTCTGTAGGAGGAATAGCCACTGCAGCCAGATGTCAGTAAGGTGCACGGGACCGCTTACAGTGCTACCTGTGGTTGCTTGGCAACAGTCAACAACTAGTTCAGTCAGTGCCAAGCAGCCACAGGTGAAAAAGAAAAAACAAGATGATGCTCATCCTGTCATGCACCACTGCCTTGTAGATGTCTGCGCATGACTGTAAAGCATACCCGCGCGCATGATTTAGGCAGCAGTAAGGGAGAACGTGGCTGGCTTGCCGAGCTTGGACTTTATTTGTGGTGGCAGCAGTTGCAGTCCCACCAACCCATCATCACAGTTCCTGTCTTGATCCTGACTACCGGACCCTCACCAATTTACTGCAGCAGTGCAGCTGCCAAGTAGTCAAGTCCGTCCAGGAGAGGTGATGGTCCCAACTCCCGGCGGAGTAAGGTGTGTGCATGTGTTGTGGTGTGGTGGCATGTGTGGCCAGAGAAGAGGAGTTTGACAGAGCAGAGGTCAGCCTGAGCCCATTGTGGAACAGAACCAAGGCCTTAGACTGGGGGTAAGTAGTCATGGAGATTTGGAGACAGCAGTGGAGATGAGTCACCGACTCACCACCATGTTCTGCTCACTGTTACTGCTGTGTTATTTGCTAATGCTGGGGGGTGTTGGATGGCTTTGGCAGAGACAATGGGGTCATTCTGATCCCTAGTTATTGAAGGAGATGGGAAGGGTGGCTGAGTGAGTAGCCTTGCTGGACTAACTAAAACAATGCAGAACTTTGACTCAAATCATCAGAACCATGCTTCTTTATAACCGTTGCTACACCCCCCGCTACCCCTCAGCCCTGGACCTTGGCCCCCCCACTTTTAGAAAGGCTCTGGTGCCCCTGATCATGTGACAAGCCCAAAGGCACAGATTCTACATGCTGCCATTTGTTTTTTATTGAGGCACGGTGTCTCATGGAAGGCTGCCAGTCCATGGGGAAAATAAATGTATAAAATGTGTTGTGGACTACAGCCAGGAAATAAAGTGGGGCTACGTGTGTGTGCTGCCTGGGGACATTAGGAAACATCAGCAGCAACTGGAAAAGGGTTTGACTAACAGGTTAATGGATGCAGTCACTTAACAGGTTACAAGGGTGGCTACAACTGTGTGGGGAAATTATTAAATAAAAGTAAAGTGTTTGGCTACAGGGACAATTAAAACCTGGGACATTGTTAAAATCTGTGGACACTGTTTACTTTGGCCACCATGTTAAGGAGCCATGTGACACCAGCCAGCCAACCACTGAGCCAGGATTCTTGCCAGGGCCTCTGGGACTGTTTAAACAGACTTTTTGGGGAAAATACCAGGGAAAGTTTGGGCACCTCTTTCTCCACCAATGAGACATCAAGGGAGCCTCATACATATTAATTTTTATGAAGGACTGTGGCTGCAGCCAAGGGGGAGCTGCCAGAAAGCTCCCAAGAGGACAGAACGGTTGAGTTTTGAGCCAGTTCAGTGGGAGCCCCTCCAGAGGGAGGGGGGGCTCTTGCCCCTGGAGAGAATGGGGCTGCAGGATGGGCCTGCCTGGGGGCTGCCAGCAATTTGTCCCCAGGGCAGGGAGTGCCTGCCCCATCAGGAAAGGAAAAGCTGGAGAGAAGAAAGATGTTAAAGAAGCAGCTTGGCAGAGAGAAAAGGGAAGCTGCAGGATGCTGAACATTCTGTGTTGCTCTGAAATAGCACCACCGCGGTGAGATAAAAAAGAAGAGAGAAGAGGTTGTGTCCTGAACCTGGGAAAAGGGCAAAGGTTATGTCTTGTTCCTGCAAAAAGACAAAGGTTGATTTCTGAGCCTGGAAAAAGAACAACAGTTGTGTCTTGAGCTGGGTAAAAGGACAAAGGTTGCATCTAAGCCTGAAAAAAGACAGGAATACAGAGGATGAAGAACAAGAGAATATAAATGTGCTGAGAAAAGAAAAAGGAAGAGTGAGCCTTTTCATTTGGAGAGTTGCCATGCACCTGCATGGTGAGAAATGGGACTTTGTGTGCAGGTGATACGTGTGAGTCAGAGCAAGAATGTGGCTGTGATAAAGTCGCACCGGGTCGCACCTGGAAACGAGCCTTGGCTCTGGATGCTTTTTCCCGTCACCAAATTTTAAATAAATAAAAATAAATAAATAAAGTTGAGAGACTGTGAAAGCAGAAGGATGGACAGGTGCCTTCCGGGGACTGGTACCTGTTGTCTGCTCCTGAGATACAGCAAGAAAAATAAATGGATTGCTATGGCTACACACCATGGCAGGAAAGAGAAAGAAAGAGAAGCAGAAGAAAATGTGCTGAATGTTTTTGCTGACACCCAGGACCAGGTGGGGAACTCGCTAACCCCCATCAAGTGGGGTCTGCCGCTGCAGGGGATCACGGGTCTTGCACCCAAGTGCTAGGGCGCTCTGATCGGAGGGAGCTGGACTGTAGGGCCACTCCCGGGTCTGGGTCCTTTGTAGTTGGGAGGCCTTGTGCACGTGCCCTGCAACAGGCCTGTAATGAGTTGAAGGGGACAAGCTACAAGATTTGCAAGCAAGAGAAAGAGACAGCAAGCTGTAGCCTCTGAGCCCCTTGTTTCAAGCATTGTGCCAGGTTCTGACTGTGTTGCCATCCATCCCCAGGACTTCAGCGAACTGTGCCATCCAAGGTCTGATTCTGCAGAACCATGAGTAAATCGCAGGAATTGCCCTGCACCTGGGGACTGTACATAGCTTAATCATGCATACCAGGGCTGAAGATAGAACTGAGGTTTAAACAAAAGAAAGAAATGTAAAAAGGTTATTTGATTCACCAAACGTGCCAATACCAGCTACCAGCTGCACCTCAGGCATGCAAGTTAAATCTGGGTACCCAGGTTCTGGACATTGGGGTTAAATGGATTGGGACCTGTGGGTCTCGGGTTTGGGCATTTCTGCAGCAGTTAGCTAGATTAGATAGACCTGGTGGTGGCACTGATTGCAATATGAGTTTGAATCAATGGGGAATGTGATTACTGAGAAATGCAAATATTAAAAATGCTTAAACTCTATTCCACTTACCTCATCCTAAGCCCTCTCCCCTGTAAATGAACCAGATGTTATTGTTTTGTAGCAGAGATGATTCCAGAGCCTAATTTTAGTGAGCATGTTGTTGGATGAAAGGAAAAGGTAAATGTTTTAACTGAATGTTGAGAGGTTCAAACTTGGTAAGTCCATGCCTGGGATAACTGTTGGTGAGATGGGTTGGTATGACATCCCAGGGAGTTGTACTGCAAGCAATCAGATCCACTAATATGTACTCTGGGTGGAGGCACCGCCGTCTTATTTTATCTTTTGGGAAAGGACCCCCATAGGTCAGCTTTGGGAACACAGGTCCCTTATCCTGTATCCTAGGTAGCAGGTAGGGGTGGTGACCCTCTCCAGGACAGCACCGGAGAGGGCTACAGGTTTGAAAGACCTTCACTTGAGACTCCTTAATGGATATACATGGAAGCCTCTCAAATTCCTGGAGAAGTTCCAGCTAATTTTATTTTTAATAATTTACCTCAGAAACTTAGATGTCACCTGACTATAGGATCCTCAGTCCATTATTGGACCAAACTTCACAGATGGCTGGACACTGATCCCAGATCGTTTCTATATACTCCTCTCTTAGGTAATCCCAATATAACTCTTGAAGGATGGCCGTTGTTTTATCACCCTTGGGAAATTAAGGGTATCCTTTTCTTGGGTGACGTTACAGCTCATGATTAATTTATATTGAATTCATACTCTTGTTGACAATCTCTCTGGGGCCTTCCCGGGCAAGAATTCTGGAAACCTTTACAAATACAGGAAGCTACCTTATGCTTTCTTTAGTCTCAAACTAATCAACTCTGTGCATCTATACCTGTCTTGTCCTGGTTAAAATGATGATGATGATAATGATTTTAATTTTTAAACGGGATACAAACTGTTGGGTTGGAGCCCATTTTCAACAGTGTCCTGTGGATTCTCACTCATATAACAAACATTCGACGATACATACTAAAAAAGTTCCCTAACTAACAACACCATACATTTAACACTTCACTCACACTATTATACAAACAAGGTACATATATGATTTTTTAAGCAGTAAAATTGACTAATATCAAATCAATAACCATCCACTAACTGAAACAAGTACAGTTCACATGCAAGTAAATTTTCCGAGCTGTTGTAAACTGAAGATGCCCATGTATTAGTTTTATTTCTCTAGGTAATCTATTCCAGTGGACCGCAAGGTTATTCGGCAGGGTGATAGGCAAGTCTGGCAGAGCTGGATTGAGTAACAGATTTATTAATCAGCTACTACCAGATCAGTCACTGCCAGCTAAAACTAACTGGGAAAATGCTCTACAGATCACCATATCAGAAACACAATGGGAAACATGCTGGCCCTTTTGTCATAATACCTTCAGTGCTCTGTCCCTTAAACATATTACCTAATGATAACTGATGGAGGTGTAATAATCCTGGAGGTAATTTATTTCATATATAGTGGTCCTGTAAACAATTTTACCCTCTTTGGCAAAAGGTCCATCATTTTGCCTCAGATGTTTTTGAGTTGTCATATTCCTTTAGTGGCTGCGTTGTGTCTTCTAGGCATAACAGACTATGTCCCCTTCCTTTCTCGGCTTCAACATAAATGGTTGGCTGTATTGTTTATGTAGGTGAAGCAGCTCATTTTAATTAATTGGAAGTCCCACGTGATACCTTCCTTTGAGAACATACTTACCAGTCTTTTGCAAGTGGACTCCTTTGACTGGCTCACCTACACAGCTTCAGATAAACTTGAAGAATTTAGGACATATTGGCAACCATACCTTAACTTTTTAGCGTTTGCTAACTCTGGGACCCTTAGGTCTCCTGTTTAATGTCCAGCTTTATTGTCCATTCATACAGAGTACTATAACTATGTATTTCTCTCTGTCTTGTATTGACTGTTTTGTTTGATATGATTTCATTGCTGTTTGATTGCCTATGTGGCTTTTCTATGTCCATCACTTATTGAATTGGCATTTCTGTATTTATTTTGTATACAGATTTATATTCTTACTTACTTTTAATTGGCATTTCTGTATTTATTTTGCATACAGATTTATATTCTTACTTACTTTGAATCAGCACTTCTGTATTTATTTTGTATACAGATTTATAGACTTACTTACTTTAGCTTCTTTGATACTGTTATTGTATAATAATAATAAACTTTATTTCTCCAGCGCAAATCAAAATATCAAAGCACTTTACAAAATAGACAATAGATAATAAATAATTAAAATAGGCAGTAATAGAAAAAGCATCCCAATAAATTCCTTAATTACAGAAGGCAAGGTTAAATAGGTGTGTTTTCAATATAGCCTTAAAGCTCTCCACTGTCAGGCTCTCCTGAACCTGATGAGGTAGAGAGTTCCACAAGATAGGGGCAACATATGCAAATGCTCGCACACCAGATGACTTCAACTGAACCCTGGGAACCTCCAGCAATCCCTCATTGGTGGAGTGGAGTGGGCGAGAGGGGCAATAAAGGCACAGAAGCTGTTGTAGGTAGTGCAGTCCCAGTCCATGTAGGGCTTTATAGGTCAGCAAACTGACCTTGAAGGTGATCCTCCATTGAACTGGCAGCCAGTGCAGCTGGTATAGCACAGGTGTAATATGGCTAGATTGAGAAAGCCCAGTCAGTAACCTGGCTGACGCATTCTGCACAAGCTGCAGCCAGCAGACATCAACCCCGGCAGCCCTAGATATACTAGTTGCAGTAATCCAGGAAGGAGGTCACAGAGGCATGGACCAGTGTAGGCAAGTCATTGGGTGGAACCAGGTGTTTAATCCAAGCAATATTCCTGAGATGGTAAAATGAGGTCTTGACAATGGACAATAACTGAGCCTTCAGGGTCAGCCCTTCATCAAGAATAATGCCCAGACTCCACACCCACTTAGCGGTTCTTAACTGGCAGTCGCCTAGTACAAGATCAGTTGACTGACCTGCCAAAGACCCCCTCCGCTGGTCAACTCGGATCCACAACCAAAACCACAGTCTTGTCTGAATTCAAGCTTCAACCAGTTGGCACTCATCCAACCCTGGATCTCGGATAAGCAGTTGTTAAATACCGAGACTGCAGTATCCAGCTCAGGTGTGAAGGACATGTACAGCTGAGTATCATATGCATAGCAGTGAAAACTCAGCCAGTACCACTTTACTGTGGCTCCCTGTAGCAACATGTACACCGCAAATAACATGGCAGACAGCACAGAGTCCTGCAGAATCCCACATGGCAGAGAGAAAAGGGTCAGACGAATAAATTCCCAAGACCACTTTCTGAAACCTGCCAGTGAGGAA
Source organism: Neoceratodus forsteri (assembly GCA_016271365.2). Classification (NCBI taxonomy): domain Eukaryota; kingdom Metazoa; phylum Chordata; order Ceratodontiformes; family Ceratodontidae; genus Neoceratodus; species Neoceratodus forsteri. Next base: position 1,687,886,457 of record CM057452.1, on the reverse strand, counting down.
TGATTGAAACCACCTGAGGACTGTGCCTGACAGTCCACAGATAAGCTGCAGGCACTCCAGCAGTATCCCATGGTCTACGGTGTCAAATGCCAGGAAGAGATCAAGAAGGACTAAAATGGAACTACTCCTCTGGGGACTTCCAGTGACGTCATGGAACTGGCAGCAGGATGCTAGAGAGAGCTCCCATCCCCAAGGGCCTTTCATTTTATTTTATTGAAATCTTGGGTTAAAATTACCTTTGTGCAGGAACTGCTCGTTTACAAAGGTTGCACGTCAAAGGAATGGGGGTTATACATACATAAAAAGGTCGACATAATAATTGCAGGGAGTAGCCCGGGATTATGTGGGGGATGAGCTCCTCCCCCACAGTCTATTTAAATGAAGCAGCTATCTGCCGCTCTGCTTAGAGTGAGTTGCATTCACTGTTCGGACATTGCTGGTCCGTGGCTGCCTGTTAGCCTGTCCTCCCGTCAGTCCTGTTGTGCATTCTTTCCTGTCCCCCCACCCTAGTTTGTTCTTTTCCCTGTTATGTTTGTTTTGGATCTCGCTTCTCTCCTGCTGCCTGTTTACTTTTCCCCTGCTCCTTTTCTACTGCGTTTCCTGGTTTCCTTGCCGGCCCCCCATTTGTTTCATTCCCTGTAGGTGTGCTATTCATTTAGCTCCATTCTACATTGCTGTGTTTTTTCCACCTGCCTCCCTCTTCTCCTGTTTCGTCCTCTGGTCATCTCCCTTCAGGCAGCCCGGCTCCACGCCTAGTCTGTCGCCACTTATTCTTCGCCTCCAGTTGTTTTTTTTTTGTTTTTTTTACCTTGCCGCTGCACCGACTGCCTGTTCCGGCGCTTGCGCTCGAATACGCTACATTGCTCTCTCGATTTCGTGCACAAACACCGCTACTGTAGCACTGGGCATCTAATTCAGTGGCTGCCTCTTGGATGTGCTTCCCTTCAGCTTGCCTGCCTGATTAGCCGCATATTTGGATTCTGAGGCACCTGCTGTTTGTTGCTCGGCTTCCTTCCAATCCGCTCCACTTGTGCAGCCTGCATGATCCTGCGAGGCGCCCTTCCTCAGCTCATTCTGCTTCTCCCTCAGCTCTTGCCTGCAGATTTGGATCTGCCGGTTGGTCGCTCGTCCTAGGAAGCTTCGTGGACTTGGCTCAAGTGAAAGACTTTACTACATGCTGGTTCTACCTCTGCCTGCATGATACCTCATGTTTCCTTGTGCTCAAGCTTGTTCAATTATCAATTCCTATGCATACTAAGTACTGCTGCTGTACCACCTGCCCATGCTGGCCAGCATGGGGCTTGCTGTCCCTCTCCTCATCTTGCAGCTGCCCTACGACAGGCTCGGCTGCATATGCTAGCTTCAGTGGACTAGCAATCACCTTGCTCATTTCCCGGCTGTCTTGAGTGGGGTCTTGCTATTCATATTTGCATCCTTCTATGTCATGCTCCGCCCATCAGGTTATAGGTACACTATTTTTACTCTGCTCGTCAGCTCAGAACTTACTGATTCATTTCTCCTACTACATGCCTCCCTGCTGCCGCAGCAGACAGCCATGGAGCTCCTCACTCTTGATTCCTAATTCGGTATGTCACCATTCCTCATCTCTTCTTTGGACACTTGCTCTGCTTCCCTGCTCCTATGTCTACATTGTGCAGTGTGCTTCCTATTGCGACTCTCCCTCCAAGACTTGGGGTCCTCACGATTAAACTGCATTACATTCTACTGCGCTCCTCCTGAACTGGCATCAGTTTACCTCTGTTCCCGTATTTTATTGTGACCGCTCCATGTCAGATGATGACCCTCTGCATTACTTACAGTTCGATGTTTCCATTGCATTATGCATGATTGCTCTGCTACCTGCCTTGCCCATTGAGCTGGGAACGTTGCCTACTAATTGCCTGCTTCTACGACCTGCCTTCGCCCATCAGGCTGGGAGGTTTCCCTACTAATCACCTGTTTCTACATCTTGCCTTCTCCTTCGAGCTAGGAGATTTACCTCGTACTCCTCTGCCTCTACGTCCTGCCTTCACCCATCAGGCTGGGAGGATTGCCTGCTATTCACTTGCTTCTCTGGCCTGCCTTTGCCCTTCGGGAACAGAGGTTCATCTACTTCTGTTCTACTTCTACCTTGCCCAGCTCAGGGCCTGGAGATTCCCATTCTACTTTATGCCTACCTGCTCATGGTGCCTCAAGCCATGGATTTTTGCTGCTTCCCCTTTTTAGGACACTCGGTTAGCATCTCGACTCTTGCTCTCCCTGCCTGTCTAGTAGCTCCTACGTCTACGAATAGTGACTGGTCCTCAAACTCCACCTGTTAGCCTACCTCAGTACTCATTCAGCAGCTTGGGAGCTGCTCTCTTGGATGTTTTGCCTTGTTACCTCAGTCATGGAATTGCTGCTGCTTCCTTCCAGGACTCTGTTGATGTCTCCTGCAGATTTTCATTATCCTGCTTGTGCTCTACCGCATTCAGGCCTGTGACTTCGCTACTTCATTGGCTTCCGCTTCTCCAGTTTTCCATCGGACTTTCGGGTCTCGTCTGCTTTCCTGCCTCGAGCTTTGCATATCTCAGCTCGTTATTATTCCTCGCACAGTTGCCATATTTCCACATCAGTTTCTTCCATGCATTTTGTACCTCTCCAGATGATGGATTCCTGCACCTTGAAGTACTACCTTTCTCGATTTCTGCCAGTAAACGTTCCTGGGTCTGGCTGCGCTTCTCATGCTGGAATCAGCCGCCTCTCACCTATCTCATCTGCTGTTGGTTCAGATATGCTTCCTCAGGGGCTGGTTGCCACGTTCTGTTCCTTCTCATTTCCTTTGTTGCTGCAATCCTGCTCCTACTACCTCGCCCTGGATTCACAGTCCATTTGACTTATTCCTTTTTGGGCTCACCATATTCTACTCCTTGGATGATTCATAACCTGGCACCAGTGTCTCCGATTATCCTATACAACCTGCCAGTACTCCACCTCAACTCTCCAGCCGTTGTTTTCATTCAATTCCTAAAGACTACACTTTCTTATCAGAAGTGGATTCATCATTCAGTAGCCTGGCTTCAAGCCTTCTCTCATGCCTCGTATCATACAAGCCCTCTATTATTAGAAAACCTGGAAATCATACTACTTACATTTGTCTTGCCTCGTTGCTTTCAAAGCTTGGATGCAACTATCTTCTGGTATCCTGTATTGAGTTCGTCAGTCATCAACTTCATCCACCATCATTCAATTCCATGGATTATGCCCTCAATCAACTGAAGTATGGAAGACGGTTCTTCAATATCTACTCTCCATCATTCCAAATTATCCATGGATTCTCAGACTCAGACTTCATTAAAAGGAAATTTCTTCACTAGACATTTACAATTCAGTTTTTCTTAAGCTCTGTTCATATGGATTGAATTCTATAATTAGAATTCAGATTTAGCTGATTAATTAATTTAATTAGGATCTCTCTCCTTTAGTATGCCCAGAAGGATGGGCAGGTCAGTAGCCATGGGTCCTCAGAGGTTCCCCACAAGAGGGGTTTTCCTCTCCTGAGTGCTACTGGTCACACTCTCCAGAGTTGGAGGAGGTGATCGTCTATTCTTATCATTAAGTATGCACGACTTCTTCAGCATTCAGTTATAGAACAATCATTGATATTTATTCCTTTTGGGGGGCTTTACAATTCTAATCCAAGCTTCCTTCCTACAGGTGGGATACAGAGAAAGGCCAAAACCATCAAATATTATCTAAACAACTCATTTCAAGCATCCAAGTACCTAAGCACAATACATTTTATACTATTACCTAGTAAACATTGTCTTCTCCATTCTGGCCTCTGTATCCAACAATCATATTCATCATTCAACTATATGTTACATAAGCACTGAGCTATGAACCACACATAATTGCAGGGAGTAGCTCAGGATTATGTGGGGGAAGAGCTCCTCCCCCACAGCCTATTTGAACGAAGCAGCTGTCTCCTGCTCTGCTTAGAGCAAGTCACATTCACCCACCATCCTCCCCGACACCTCCTCCTTCTGCAGCACACTTATCCCACTGGGGGGCTTTATAATTCTAATCCAAGCTTCTTTCCTACAGGTGGGATACAGAGAAAGGCCAAAACCATCAATATTATCTGAATGACTAATTTCAAGCATCCAAGTACCTAAGCACAATGCATTCTATACTATTACCTAGTAAACATTGTCTTCTCCATACTGGCCTCTGTATCCAACAATCATATTCTTCATTCAACTATATGTTACATAAGCACTGAGCTATGAACCACACATAATACATAGTTACACAATAAAATGAAGCAAGAGACGGAGGCTTAGGAACTTCCAGTAATTCAAAATGTGCCAAATGTTAGGTAGCATAATATACCAGTCAAGAGCAATCTTAGAAATAAGCGCTGCAGGTGGGGGGGGTATGCAGGCAGGAAGGCCATTGTTGGAGGGTAAAGGGTGAGGGCAAGAGCTCTAAAGGGGCAGGAGGGGAGGGATAAAAGTCAGGAAATGCCCAGGGGGGAGGAGGAAAGGGAGAGGGGGCAAGGGGGTGGGCAGGTGAGGCAGGTAGAAGGGGGGCAAGGCGGGAAGAGGTAGCTGTCAAAACTGAAGTGGAGGACAGTGAGTGGTTTTAAGTGCAGAATTTACCTAACATAGCGCTAAAAAAACAATACTTACTAAATGAGTCATGCTAAGGACAGGCAATGCAGGGCCAGAATGAAAACAGTTTCTGGTAAGCAAGATGAAGCTGGATTAAAAATACAAATGAGGGATAGCAGTTGGGGCCCATACCCTGCAAGCATGGCTGACACAGATGAAGAACAAGAACGTCGGTTATGCTCCAGATTTGATAAATTTTTTAAAGAGCTAAAACAAATGCAAGCAGAAAACAGGGCAGAATTCTGCCAACTAAATCAGACACTTTCAGGCCTGAAGAAGAGGGTAGAAGAGGTGGAGGATAGGGATAGTGCTACCGAAGATGGCGTGATATGAACAAGCCTTATACTGCAAGCACTACTTAATCACACTGAGAAACTCTAAGAAAAATGCACAGACCCAGAAGGATGCTCGAGACGAGAAAATATCCACATATATTGGCTGTCGGAGGGCTCACAAACAGGGCAGATGACAGATTTCATGACTGACTTGCTCACAGGCTTCCAAGTTGGAATAGGGTGTGCCCACAGAACTCTTCAGCCAAAGCCTCCTTCCTCCAGTGCTAGGCCGAGATCTATAATCTTAAAATTCAATAGCTATAAGGTGAAAGAAGAGATGCTGGCGAGAGCGTGGAAGCAAAAGGAAGTGGTCTACCTTTCCAACGTGCTCTACTTTGACCATGATTATCCTCCTGAGGTGCAACAGCAATGGCTGAAGTACGTGGATCTACTGAAAGACCTGAGAGCAAAAAGCATCCATTTCCACACTCCCTATCCTGTGTGCCTCAGAGTTTTTTGGGCAGAGGGAGTGAAGGTATATGACACCCCCGAGGAGGCAAGACAGGGCTGATGGAGAAGGGCCTGGTGGAGACCCAAGAATCATTCCCTCTGAACTCCAACTCCCAGCAGGACCCAGGAGAGCCTGCCGATTGGTCGACTGTGTTGAGTAGATGAAAGAGAGGCCGAGGAGCCCTTGTGTCATCAGTGGCCCCATTGCAGGTGATTCGTACGATCTTGCAGAAAATTCAAGAAGAGGAGAGGAGTAAAAATAAGGACTACTCAGGACTGAAAGACAGTAACCCTTACATTTGATACATTTATTATAGGGGGTAATATAAGGTGCTCTTACTGAGTGCCTTCTCTACCTAACACACTGGAAGTTCTTGGCTACTGGCTTGTGATCTCTCGAGGGGGACTTGTGCCTTGCATATTTTCTGTTTTTCTCCCTTTAGCCGTACATACAAATTGAATAGATACCTGACCACAAAGGTTCATTGTTAAGGGAGGAGGCACGTGTAGAGTCCCCGTTCATCAGGAACTTTTGAACAGTAACAAGGATTTTGTTACTAGTTTAACACTTTAAGCCTGCTGAGCTAGAGGGGTAATAAGCTGTAGGCTAAAGATGTGGAAAAGTTAACCTTGATTTGAATTGTTCTTTTAACTTGCTGATTAGTGTTAATTGTTAAACGTTGCAGTGAGACAGCTAGCATAATTTACAAATGAATGACATCTTTCATAAAAGTGCAAAGAATTTGTTTTATTCTATCTGGGAAGAGGTCCTTGGGGGGTGGAGGAGGGTGAGCTGAGAGACACATACCCTTTTCTGTTTAGCGGGTACTGGTTCGGCTCACAGGTGTTCTCAGGCATGGACTAACAGCTCCTGGGGTTTGGTGACATCAGATTATTGCTGCTTGACAGCTGAGGAGCCCTACGATATCACCTTGGGCTCTGGAGGAGAGCCAATTTTTAAGTGGCAAAGAGGTCTGCTGCTTCACCTCCTCAGTCAGGTCTTCTCCTTCCCTGCTAAGGAAAGAGTTTGACCGCATAGGGATCTCCTTGTTGTTATGGGGATCTCCACATTTGGGAGCCAAATAATGCGTTACAGTTCTGTAGAGTTAACAAATGTTATTATGTTCTTACAGTTTTATGGTTCTGTCTTAAAGGGAGAATGTTGTTTTGCCATGCAGGGGATAGATGGGGGGGAGGGAGAAACTTTGAAGTTTTGGAGTCTAGTTCAACCATTCAAGCCTGAAATTAGCTTCAACAAACAACATGGATAAAGCGGATATCACAGTTCTCTCATATAATGTCAATGGGCTAGCATACCCCATTAACAGGAGCAGGGTCATCTCTTATTTACATAAATCGTAAGCAACATTTATAATGTTACAGGAAATGCACATGAGTAAGGAGGAGCATAGGAAACTATTAAAATTTCAATACAGAGAGATGGTGTCCTCCTTCTATGGTAAGGGGCGTAGGAAGTGAGCAGCAGTTCTGGTTTCTACAAAGACCAATTTTGTCCTAAAAGACACTATGGTAGATAAGGAGGGGAGATTTGTAGGTCTCAAAGGTACCTTTATCGGCTCTTTGGTCACGCTGGTCTCTACTCTGCCCTCCAGGATCAGAGTTTCTTTTTTTCAAGAGTTCCTTCTCAAGATGATAGGATGGTTGGAGGGCCATTTAATTATTGGGAGAGACCTTAATCTAAAACTTAATCCCAGTTTAGCGTCGTCATCGCAAACACCACGGAAAGAGAATGGGGTGGCTAAAAAAATTGTAAAATTACTCACAGAACTTTTATCCAATAGGAGGCAGCAGGTTGTGATGGGGAATTTCTCCTCCTCCGCTAGCCTCCTTTTCTTGCGGAGTTCCTCAAGGTTCGGTTTTGTCCCCTATGTTGTTTGCAGTGTATATACTGCCCCTGGGGGGGTCATTAGGAAGTATGGTTTGGGTTTTCATTGCTATGCCAATGATACCCAGCTATACTTATCCTTTGCCCCAGGAACATTTAACCCGGTGGGTGTGCTAAACAGCTGCCTTGCAGAGATTAATGACTGGATGGCAGCCAGCTGGTTGTGACTGAACCCTGATAAGATGGAGGTATTGGTAGTGGAGTCGAACAGAGTGCGTGATAGGTTGGCCATTGATTCAGAGACTGGACTAGTTCTGGGCTCTGTCTCATTGAAGGCGCCCCCTCAAGAGAGTGAAATCTTGGGAGTTATTCTTGATAGAAGTTTGACTATAGAGGCGCTGATTTCCTCCGTTGTCCGCTCCTGTTTTTTCCATCTTAGAAATGTCACCAGGATAAAGCCCCTTGTTCCGCCTCTGGCCCTCCCTACTTTGATGCATGCTTTGGTTACATCGAGGCTTGACTACTGTAATGCACTCTCTCTCGGGGTCATGGGAGGATCTCTCTGCAGACTGTAGCTAGTGCAGAACGCAGCTGCCCGGTTACTAACTGGGCAGCTAAACTTTTGCCATATTACACCAGTGTTGCGTGAGCTGTATTGGCTGCCAGTCAGGTGGAGGATCCTCTTTAAGGTGGGGTTTCTCACCTATAAGGCCCTACATGATCAGGGCCCTGGTTACCTGTTAGACCTTCTGGTTCCCCCGTTGTCTCGGCTCGTTCCCTCTGTTCCTCCTATGGGGGCCTCGTAGCAGTTCCCATGTCAAGGTTGAAATCGGCTGGCAACAGAGCATTTAGTGTCGTTGCCCCGGTCCTGTGGAACTCGCTCCCTTCTGAAGCTAAGGAGGCCCCGACATTGGAGGTTTTCAAGGCCCTCCTGTTCACCAAGGCATTTTTAGACTAAATTGAGAATTGTCCGAAGTCAGGTTTTAACAGAGTTTAGTTGATTATTTCTGTAACTTAGTATTTTATAAAAGTGTATGAAAAACTATATTATGCTATTTTTGTTGATGTTTCTGAATTTATGTTAATTTATTGTATGGCTCCCAGAATCTCCTGAAATGGGCGTCTTTAAATAAAAATTTTACTTACTTACTTACTTACCAGAAATGGAGGAATATGTATTGTGATGTTTGTAATAAAATTAGCCTTAAGGATAATAAATCTACAAAATGTGGTTATGCATCTAGGCTCACGTTGAAGGTTATACCCTCAACAGAAAAGTGGTCATTAATGTGGACTTCCCCAATGATGTTCGACTGCAGGTTGGGGAGCATATGGTTAAAACCTTGGTAGATTTGGGGGTGGACAGACATTGGGGCAAAAATCACTTTTAGAATTACAGATGAAGTGGAGAATTGCATTTGGGATTCACGTATTTGAAAGGATACTAAAGGAATAATGCACAACTGGATGCGTGTTGTACTGGGATAATGTCATGCCCTTGGTGGTTGGGCAGACTGAGTGCGTCCAATACCTGAGCAGTGATGTTCTCCTAGCACAACACACATGCTGGAGTGCATTATTCTTATTATACAGTGGCTTGTGAGTTAGAATGGAAAGAAATTATGAAAAAGTATATTTAGAAGTATTTTTTTTTTTGCCATTTTTTCAATGGGTAGGTTTACTTTTTTTTTTAAATTGTGCCGATTTATTGTTTTGGCAAGAAGATGGTGCTGCTGTGTTGAAACTGTGGCTCTGCACTCACGAGTTCCCACACCAACCTTTGCCTCTGTTGTTATTCTCTGCTCTGTTCTCTTGGTGTACAGTTAAACCCATGTTTTTTCAGCATTTGAGTTTCTGTTTCTCTTTCTCTCTTTCCGCTCCTTTGCTCTTTGTGCTGCCACCATCTGGATATGCAATTTCCTTTTGCCCCATCACCACCGCTGTCACAGTTGCAGCTGTTGGAGGTCTGCCCTCCTTGTCTGACTATCATGCCTGTGTGCCTTTTCCTGGTAGAGCTTTTATGGGAAGAAGAAGAAGAAGAAGTAGAGAAAGGAGGAAAAGAGAGAGAAGCAGATCCCCTCCCCAAAAAAAACAAACAAACAGGAATCTAACTAAAGCAGCAGGAGGGTTTAGATAGGATTAAAGGAGGGGACATTGACAGAATAGAAGAGGAAGATGCAGGGAGTGGTGCAGTGCAGCGAGTGTGGGGCAGCAGTTTTCAGGAGGACATTCTGGGTACTGTGGTGCTGATCCATGTGCAGGCACCTCTCTGGGCTTAGGGCGGAGGCTGCCAGTCTCCAGTCCAAGCTGGCTGGAGGACTGGCAGCCTTTGTCCCTGCTCAGAGGCCTCCATGTTTACAGCCACTACTGTAGTGGTTGTCCAGGTGGTGGACTGGCTGGACTATGGTGGGCTCAGGGAGGTTGAGGAAGGGGAGGTCAGAGGCACATCCCCCATCCAGTCCAACTTAGAAACCCCTATGCTGTCCTGGAGGATTGGGAGAGTCCCATAAGGGAATCTGAGGTTGCAACCAGGGAGGATGAGCAGGTCCACTTGGAGGGAGACCCAGGGGCAGGGGTAGAGGACCCCAGAGGAAGAGAAGCTACTCCTGGTGGGGGAATCAGTAGTCCAGGGAATGGATCTGGGTGCAGGTAGTGGGGTGGAGAGGGAGGTTAAGTGCCTTTCAGGAGGTACAGCTCAGAGAGAAGGGGGGTGGATCCAGAGGATTGCTATGGCAGTAGCAATAAAGGAGGGTGGAGGTCATTGTCCATCTGGGGACAAATAACTTGGCCAGGGAAGAGGCAAGCATACTGCAGGTGCAGGAGGACTTCAGGAAGTTAGGAAGGTGCCTTGGGGAGGTAGCGAGCTCTGTGATATTCTTGGAGGTGCTGCCAGTCCACAGCAGGAGGAAGGCTAGGAATCTCTGCATCAGAAAGTTCAACACTTGGTTGGAGGGCTGGTGCAGAGAAAAGGGTTTTGGCTTCATTGAAGACTGGGGACCCACCTGGAGTGATGTGGGCCTGTACAATGGCAATGGCCTTCACCCGTCCTGGGAGGGGATGATGGTCCTCAATGAAACGTTTAAATGCTTCCTTGGCAAGCATTTAATCTAGCGGGGGGGGGGGTGGATATGAGCAGGGAGACTAAAGTAGCCCACCTCCAACAGATTAGAGAAGCCAGCAGTGAAGATCAGGGGGATAGATTGTTAAAAGATATACCTAAACTCATTATGAGGGGTATGGCAGAAGAAGGGAGGAAGCAAAAAGAAAATAAAATGGAGTTGGAAAGAGGGGGCAAGAAGGTAAAAGCAGAAATAAAAGGTGAACAGGCAGTGAAACATGGAAAGCTATGTATACAAATGCCCGCAGTCTGGGAAATACAATCCCAGACCTGGTATCCTTGGTGGCAGAGGCTGACCTGGACACAGTGGCAATTATCGAGATGTGGTACACTGGAAACCACGACTGGGAGGTAACTGTACCAGGTTATGCTCTATTCAGGAGGGATGGGGGGGTTAAAAAAAAGAGGGGGCCTTTACATCTAGGAAGGCATTAAAGCAACGCAGTACGATAATGCAGTAAATAGTCCCTAGAGGGTGGCTCTGTAGTCATTAACACCTTCGCCAGCTGTTAAGACCAGAGTTATATCACTACAGAAATTACTCCAACTTACATTCAAAGGAAATGGGCTTCATGACATATCTGGAGTGGGGATTATATTAGCCCAGGTAACCTTTGCTGCTCTACAACAGGATTAGTTTTAACTCTTGTAATTTTTATTGTATTAACTGGTATTTCTTGACTTGTATTGATCTCTCTCTGTATCTACGTATGGACACAATTGAACTGAATGAATGTAAATGTCTGTACCTGATGGAAATCAAATAAAAATAGAATAACAAAAAAAAAAAAAAAAGCAACGCAGTACAAGGTAGGCAGGAGGAAGCAGAGGCACTGTGGATCACTATTGAGTCAGGCAATGGCACAGCAGTTCACACAGGAGTGATCCACAGGCCTCCAGCACAGGGGGACAGGTGGGAAGGGAGTTAGTGGAAGAAATACATGGGATGGCAGAAAATTGGGATGTACTGCTGCTGGGCAATTTTAATGTGCCAGATGTGGAGTGGACCATCCCGGCAGCTGCCTTAGCCAAGAGCTGAGGCATCATGGAATCCTTGCAGGGGCAGGCCTCTGGCAATTAGAGCTAGAGCCCACCAGGGACAATGTGATCCTGGACCTGGTAATGACCAGTGGAGACAGAATCATGGAAGTCCAGGTGAATGGTCACCTAAGGTCCAGCGACCACCACACAGTGGGGATTAATATAGGTACAGTGTTACAGTCGAACCACACAAAGATGAGGGTGTTAATTTCAGGAGGGCAGAGTTTGCTAGGATGGGGATATATATCAAAGAAGCCCTGGCAAGGAAGGATGCCGGGGGGGGGGTTTGAGGAGCAGTGGGCACACCTAAAAGGAGCCATAGTGGACATGACAAATCAGTGCAATAGGCAAAGAAACAAGGGCAAGAGAAGGAAAAAAGTACTATGGTTCTCAAAGGAGGTGACAGAAAGTAAGGGCCAAAAAGGTAGCTTTCAGAAAATACAAGGAGACACAAAAGGAAAAGGATAGGGTGGTGTACCTAAATAGACAGAGGAAAGCAGGGAAAGCAGTAAGGAGCGCAAAGGGGCAAACACATTAAAAATTAGCACAGATGAAAAAGAAAGGGGACATGACATTCTCTAGGTACATTAGTGAAAGAAGGAAGGCCGGGGATGGGATTGTAAGACTCAGAGGGGATGAAGGAGAGTGTGTGGAGGGAGACCTAGAAAAAGCATCAGTACTGAATAAATACTTCTGTTCAGTATTCAGTGAAGAGGGGGAAGGACAGGAACCACAACTAGGCATCAGAAACAAAGGGGAAGGGGTGGAAGGTGAGCATCAGTCCATTTCCAGAAGTGGGAGTCCTAGAGGAACTCTCAAAACTGAGGGTGGACAAGGCAATGGGACCAGATGGTATACACCCAAGGATATTAAAGGAACTGTGGATGGTGCTAGCATCGCCACTGGCAGCCCTGTTTAGTGAGTTGCTCAATACAGGAGTGGTTCCAGAGGACTGGAGGAGGGTGCATGTAGTCCCTCTTCACAAGAGTGGAAGCTGGGAGGAAGCAGGAACCTATAGGCCGGTCAGCCTCACCTCAGTAGTGGGCAAGATTGTGGAGGAGCTGCTTAAGGAAAGGATTGCGGAACACTTGGAATCCAGTGGAGCACAGGATCCGAGACAGCATGGTTTCACAGCAGGAAGGTCAAACAAATCTGATAGACTTTTTTGACTGGGTGATGAAGGAGGTGGATTGGGGAGAGCGGTGGATGTCACCTACCTCGATTTCAGCAAGGTTTTTAACACTGTTCCACATAAAAGACTGGTTAACAAGTTGGGTAGCCTGGGTGTGGGCCACAAAGTAGGGAACTGGATTAGAAACTGGCTAAGGGACAGAAAGCAGAAGGTGGTGGTAAATAGGATTCAATCCGAGGAAAGGGAGATAATCAGCAGGATGCCTCATGGATCAGTCCTGGGGTCAGTCCTTTTTAATGTCTTCATTAGTGACATGCTGAAGGGCTGGACAGGAAGGTTTGCCTATTTGCAGATGCCACCAAGATCTGCAACAGGGTAGACTCTCCAGATGAGGTCGAGAAAATGAGAAGGGACCAAGGAAAGCTGGAAAAATGGTCCAGAGTGTGGCAACTGAAATTTGATGCATGGAAGTGCAAAATCATGCACCTGGGGCACAGAAACCCTGCTGAGAGTTACAGGATTGGGGGGGAGTTGTTGATGGTCACCAGGGAAGAAAGGAATTTAGAGGTAATCATCTCAAATGACCTAAGGGTGGCCAAACAGTGTGCAAAGGCTGTGGGGAGGGCCAGCAGCATGTTGGGGTGAATAGGAAGGGGCATCACTAGCAGAAAAAGGGAGGTGGTGATACCACTGTACAAAACACTGGTGAGGTCTCATCTGGAGTACAGTGTACAGTTCTGGAGGCTGCATCTTCGTAAGCACAAAGACAGGGTGGAGGCAGTTCAGAGAAGGGTGACTAAGGTGATGCAGGGTTTGCACCAGAAGAGTTATGAGGAGAGATTAAAAAAAACTCAATATGTAAACACAGGAAGTGAGGTGGGACCAGGGAGATATGATAGAAACCTTCCAAGTATCTTAAGGGCATAAACAAAGTGCAAGTGGGTGACATCTTACAGTACAGGAGATGTACAAGGAAGAGGGGGCACAATATGAAATTGGAGGGGGGCAGGATATAGAGGAATGTGAAGAAGTTTTTCTTCATAGAAAGGGTGGTGGATGCGTAGAATAGTCTACCTCAGGAGGTGCTGGGAGATAGCACAGTGTGGGGATTCAGACATGCATGGGATAGGCATAAGGAAACCCTAGAGGTGAGAAGGAAAGGCTAAAGATGATTACCAAGAAGGGTCAGCGGCCGCTGATGTAGGTAGGGAATCTGGCAGACTGGATGGACCTAGCGGTACTTATCTGCCATCAGTTTCTGTTTCTGCCTAACTCACTGAAGCCAAATATTGGTGTAACTCCCCTGCAAATGGGGGTTCCCAAAAGACTTCCAGGAGCTTGCTTGAATGCTCCAAGCCTGAATGGTGTTTGGCATTTAAGACATTTATCAGTGAGTGTTTTTAGAGCCTCTGGTACTGTCTCTTTAAGAGCTGTCTGCTTGCAGACATAATTAGTTTGTATGGGGGGACTGTGTGCTTCTCTGTTTGAGTACCACTCGAGCTGCTGCCAATTCACTCCATTTTGCAGTCACTAGGAGTGCAAAGGGAACCTATCTGAAAGATGTAACTGTTTGCCAGAAATCATTTAGAGTAATAATGAAATTACAGTTTGTCTAACCTGCTTTCATTGCAGTCAGAACTGTGTCTGCCTAGTTCCCCATTCTGGTTTTGAACTGCTGAACTGGACCAATCAGTGTGGAGTAAGCTAGCTCAAAATGGTGCCTTGAACGAATCAGAACTTGGACTCATAATCTGAGCCAGCCACAAGAGGATTGTATGGGCAGTGACTCTGGAGATGTAGTTTAGACTTGCGCCTTTTGGACCAACAGGAGCAGTCTATTGTGAGTGACAGCCAATCCAGTCAAGAACTGGGAGGAACTCAAAGGAAGTGCCCGTTTTGTCTGTTGGCGCTTCAGTTGAGCTCTGGCAGTGAAGAGGGAAGGAGCCCTGTGCTTTTCAGTGTGCAGTTTAGTCGGAAGCGTGTAAGGCCCAGAGTTCCGGTCTGCAGCTTGTGTAACTGCTTGTTAGGACTGAATCTGTCTGTGAAGAGAATCAAGGATATCTGAAGAGTAGAAACCAGGCTCACCTGTAGAAGACTGGAGAAATTGCTGAATTGCTCGGTCTGTCAGAACTGAATCTGCTGTGTGTTCTCCGGGTATTGTGCAGTAATTGCGATCGGGTTAGAGAAGCAGCCTGCCTGTTTGCCATATAAATGTGTGAGGAGTCTCGTGGAGCTCAAGAGTAGCCCTGCTGACATTGAAGGACCCTATCTTGTTTGGAGGTCGGAGTACTAATTCAGGGTCGCTTCCTGTTGAATTGCCACATTAAATCCAAATGGAATCACTGTACTGCTGACTGTTTAAAACTAATTTTTCTTCTCTGTGGGAAAGGGCCCTACCAGCTGCCACGGTTTGGACTCGCCACTGAGGGCTTGGTACCCAGGGACAGTAACTGGTAGGGATAGGCTATGCACAGAGCCATAGTAGATGAGTAAAGTGATAAGCTAATTAACCTGATTTCCCCTGTCCTTGTTATATTCCCCTAAATAAATCAGAGCTGCTTGTTTCAGCAAAGTTATACTGCCTGAGGTATTTGTCTATGTTAAAGTATTGTACTGTGATTGTTGCACTGTATCTTATTTTACAGGAGGTCCCAGTGCCTGAACCAGCCCTGGGGTAAGTGTATACTGTGAAGGTAATTCTGATATATTGTGTGGGCCACTAGTGGGAAGAAAGGGGTTGCAGTGTCCCAGAGGGCTGTGACCAAGTAAGTTTAACTATTGCAAACCCTGACCTCTGGGTGGAGGCACCCGCCATTGGATCCAGGCCCCTCAACCTGTTAGTGGCAAATCAGGCAGGGGTAGTAGCCCCTGGGATAGCGCCATCTAGGGGTTACATTGGTGATCAGGTAAGTCACTGAAGCGCAGTGCTACACATGTGCCCAGTATGTTTCTGTTGGTTTACCAGCAGGGAATGGAAAGAGACTAGGAGGGACTGCCATGAAGACAATCGTACTGACGTTTTTTACTTTTGCAGGTGGGGAGTGCTAGCTTGTAAAGCCGCTCTGATGACTTTTAGTTTCAGTTACATTTAAAAAAAAAAAAGAAACATCAAGAAAGTCCAGGAGGGTAGCACCTTTCAGAAAAAGAGATGTGTAAGAACAAGGGGGCACAATTTAAAGATAGAGGGGGGACAGCTCAGGGGTAATGTAAGGAAATGTTTTTTCACGGAGAGAGTGGTGGATGCATGGAACCGCCATCCTGGGGAGGTTGCTGGGTCTAAAACAGTGGGGAAATTCAAACATGCATGGGACAGACATAAGGAAATTGTAGTGGGAGGTGGCAGGAAGTAGGCTGTTGGTTAACTAGAATCTGCAGCTTATCCAATAGGTAGGGAAATGGGCAGACTGGGTGGGCCAAGTGGTCCTTATCTGCCATCAAAGTCTATGTTTCTATGTTTCTAAGAAAGTTCAGAGTTAAGGTGTTCACCAAGTGTTGACTGCCAGTAAAGCAGGGGGCTGCTGTGAAGCCAATCACAAACACATTTTTCATTTCTCTCCTTTATTTCTTGTTTTTCTTTTTGGTAAATAAGAAAACAAAAGTGATAACAAGAATTTGGAGGAATGTGTGAGGGTTTGGGGTTTCATTTTGGTGGTCTGTGTGCTGTGGGAGGGAGGGATTTATATTTTTATCAGCTTGGTTAAGTACTGGCTAAACTCAGATTGGCCATACCAAGTGTGGGCAACTTAGACATTGCATGTACAGTGATTTTTTTTTAAGTCATGCCATTCGGTCATGTGTGTGTTGGGACAAGATCCATGATGTTTTGTTGGGATAACATCATGGGTCTAATTCCTGACTGATCATCTAGAGCCCAGCAATTTTTCTTGTCACTGTATAATAATTTATAGATCAAGGGAGCACTCCTTTCCTCCGCATGTGAGACACTCTTAAACTGCAAAGAACGTATCACGCACAGGTGCCCTGGAAATGGGCATGTTCAGGGATTGTTTTTTAAGAAAAATTATATTATTGCCGGCCTGGTGGTGCCGAGGGTTGAGGCGCTGGATGCCACACCTCACTCCACGCCGGTGGGCCCGTGTTCAGGAATGAGCCCGGGTCATCAGGGGTCGTCAGGGGAGGACTAGGATTGAGCGTCCGATGACAGCTCTTCTAGTCCTGGGGAAAGGGTTGGGATCCACACCACGCTCTGGTGGTCCCTGGGGACACCCAGTGGTACTGCAGATGTGTGGGTGTCTAGGAGGAGGGAGCACGCGGATGTTTGCACGCTTGTGCATGGACATCATTGCACATCCATGCTCCCATTGGACAAAAAGGAAAAAGGGCTGGGCGCGACGCTGCGGCTTGATGAAAAAAGCGTGCCCTCGCAGGCGGACTGTTGTGGAATGCGCTGGGGTTTGGCGCCGGTCCGGCTGGCAGGGATGGGGAGCCCTCCAGTGGATTGGCCATTGCCGTGCCAGACCCCCTCATCATGCAAGTGAGCCTGCTGCTGTCCCTGCGGGCAGGGCCTACGGCTGGATGTCCCTGTTGGTAGGTGCTGCAGCAGGCGCAGAAACAGAGATGCGATAAAAAAAAATTATATTATTGATTGCGCTCAGTCACACTTGATCAATAATATACTAATATGTTCCCCATTGCCACTCTTTGCTGTATGAGAGTGGTTTCACTTGCCTTCAGCTTGAGCCACAACAGCTCAGCTTCACTTTGCTGTTCTCGCTCAAGCTGAATGCATCTGAAACCACTCTCGTACAGCAAAGAGTGGCTCTGAGAGACATATTAACATACAGAATACCTCACTATAGAGAGGAGGTATGTTGATGAGTTTTGTGACATGGCAGAAAAGGTTTCACAGTCTGGTTGCCTTGAAAACTGTGACATAAACACTTGCAGAAGAATAGTTCTGACCAGGTGAAAACTGACAATCGCCTGGGTTAGGACTGCCGTGGTGGGAGCTGCCTTGAGATTCGGATGCATTTTCGATCATAGTGTCAATTATGGAACAAAATATTCCCAAAAACAAAGATATCCCCAGAGATAAAGGGATCTGAAAGGGAATGGCAGGGGTGCCCAAAGAAATGTAATTGATCAAGACAGTGCTTTTATGTCTCAAGTCATCAAGGGGAAGGATGTTCTGCTGACAGTTCCAGCCATTCGAACCTCAAAAACCCAGCCCCAGATGAGTGGTCCAGTGGAACTTTGACATTAACACTTAAAAAGCCTGTTTTGACCACCCCAGTAGCCCAGCAGCAGTGCATTGTGCTGCCATGCTGATGGTCCAGGTTCAGAAGCAAGCCTGGGAAGTCACGTCAGCTAGAAACATAGAAACATAGAATTTGATGGCAGATAAGAACCGCTTGGCCCACCTAGTCTGCCCATTTTCCTACCTAACAGATAAGCTGCAGATCCTAGTTAACCAACAGCTTACTTCCTCCTACCCCCCCACTAGGACTGTCTTATGTCTGTCCCATGCATTCTTGAATTCCCCCACTCTTCTTGGCACCACAACCTGCTCAGGGAGGCTGTTCCATGCATCCAAAACCCTCTCCAGGAAAAAATACTTCCTCACATTACCTCTGAGGCGTCCCCCCTCTATCTTCAAATTGTGCCCCCTTGTTCTTGCACATCTCTTTTTTTGAAAGATGCTACCCTCTTGGACTTTGTTGATTCCCTTGAAGTATTTGAAAGTTTCTATCATGTCCCCTCTCTCCCTTCTTTCCTCAAGGGTATACATATTAAGCTCCTTTAGTCTTTCCTCATATGTCTTCTGGTGCAGACCCTGCACCATTTTGGTTGCCCTCCTCTGGACGGCCTCCACTCTGTCTATGTCTTTGCGGAGATGGGGTCTCCAGAACTGCACACAGTACTCCAGATGGGGTCTCACCAACTGTCTGTAAAGAGGGATAACAACTTCCTGTTTTCTACTGTTGATTCCTCTCCCTATGCATCCCAGTATCCCCTCAGCCTTTCTTACTGCCTTTTCACATTGCTTGCCCTCCTTTAGGTCATCTAATATAATTACCCCCAGGTCCCTTTCCATTTTTACTGTTGTCAGTATCTCACCCCCCCATTGTGTACTCTTTCCCTGGGTTTTTGTTTCCCAGGTGCATTACCTTTCACTTCTTTGTATTGAATCTGAGCTGCCATACATTTGACCATTCCTCCAACTTTGCCAAGTCCCTTCTCATCCTTTCCATTCCATCTTGTGTATAAACCCTGTTGCAGATCTTTGTGTCGTTTGCAAAAAGACATACTTTTCCTTCCAGTTCCTCTGCAATGTCTCTTATAAAGACATTAAAAAGGACCAGTCCCAGTACTGAACCTTGCGGTACCCCACTAGTATCCCTCCTTTCTTCACTGTGGACTCTGTTTACTACTACCCTTTGCATCCTCTTGTCTATCCAATTTTTTATCCAGGCTACCACCTTGGGACCCACTCCCAGGCTGGCTAACTTGTGTATTAATCTTTTGTGTGGGACTGTATCAAATGCCTTGCTAAAATCTAGGTAGGCCATGTCCACAGCCCCTCCCTGGTCTACTACTTTGGTCACCCAGTCAATGAAATCAATTAGACTCATCTGACATGACCTTCCCACTGTGAATCCATGCTGCCTTGGGTCCTGTGCCCCACTGGCCTCTAGGTACTCAACAATTCTTTCCTTCAGAAGTGATTCCATCATTTTCCATACCACCAAGGTCAAACTAACTGGTCTGTAGTTTCCCGCCTCTGTCCTGTTCCCACTTTTGTGAAGAGGAATCACATTCACCCTCCTCCATTATTCAGGTACCACCCCATCCTCCCATGATTTGTTAAAGAGAGTAGTCAGCGGTGTCACTAGTTCTACCCTTAGTTCTTTTAGAATTCTTGGGTGAATCCCATCAGGCCCCATTGCTTTGTCCACCTTCAATTTTATAAGTTCTTTCAGAACCCTTTCTTCTGTAAATGGACTTTATCGACCCCTGTCTTCAGAGTGTTTCTCTTGTTTGGTTTAGGTACCTCCCCTCCTCTTCCTTTGTGAATACTGAGCAGAAATATTCATTCAGTATCCCTGTTTTTTCACTGTCACCCTCTGCCCACATTCCCTCCCCTTTATTAAGCCTCAGTATCCCTCCTTTGGTCTTTCTTTGCTCCCTAATATACCTATAAAAGGTCTTATCCCCCTTCTTAACAGAGTTGGCTATCCTTTCCTCAGTTTGGGCCTTTGCTATTCTGACTGCCTTCCCTGCCTCTTTCTGCTTTAGCTGATAAAGTTCTCTGTCCTGCTCCTTCTGTGTTTCCTTATATTTCCTGAATGCTATCCTTTTCTCCTCAACCTTCCCTGCCACCTCTTTTGAGAACCATAGCTTTTTTCCCTTTGTTGTGTTTTGTTGATTTGCTTTATACAAAGGCTTGTTGCCTCTGTGATGACTGTTTTAAATTACTCCCCATTGTTCCTCCACCCCTCCTTCTTGCCTGTTCGCTAGTGCTTTTCTGAGGCACTCTCTCATTTTCCCAGAGTCAGCCCTCTTAAAGTCCAATACTCTTGCTTTTGTATGGCTTGATTTTATGGCTGTGTTTATCGTGAACCACACTGTTTGGTGGTCGCTTGTTCCAGATGGCTACCCGGTTCTAAATCTGAGATTCTTTGTCCGTCGCCATTTGAGAGTACCAGGTCTAAGATTGCTCCCTCCTGAGTGGGTTCCGGTACTAGCTGTCTGAGGCATGCCCCTTGTAGGACATCAAGAATGACTCTGCTCTTGGATATGCCTGCCGCAAAGGTGCTCCAGTAAACATCTGGCATATTCAGGTCCCCCATCAACAATATCTCCCCTTTTCCTGCCATTTTAAGGATGCCTTCTATCATTTCCTTCTCCATTCCCTCCCCCTGAGATAGGGGTCTGTATACAATCCCCATGCGGATTGTGGTGCCAGTTCCTGTCTCCAGGGTGACCAAGTGCCTCATCTCCTCCCTGTTTACTCTTTAGTTCTGTTGCTTTGATCCTTCCTTAACATAGAAAGCTAATCCTCCTTCTCTTTACCCTCCCTGTCCCTCCTATGATTGTGTATCCTGGTATGTTGACATCCCAGTCATGGTTCTCTGTGTACCATGTTTCTGTGACTGCCACGATATCCAGGCAACCCTCTTCCATCAAGGCCACTAGTTCAGGGAGCTTGTTACACAGACTATGGGCATTGGTACTCATCACCCTCCACTTTTTGATGGCCTTACCCCTTTCAGCTCCATCCCTGTCCTTACTGCCTTTGCCTTTTTTTTTTACATTTACCTCTATCGTACTCCCTAATGACTTCTCTACCTTAGTGTTTACCTCACTAATTACTGTGTTTTGTGGGGGAAGGCTGGGATTTCCCTGCTCCTTTTCAGTGCCTCCCCCCTTGGCTAGTTTAAATGCTTGCCAATGAAGCATTTAAACCTCTCACCTAGGATCCTGGTCCCCGGACAGATGCAGACCATCGCACCAGTATAGGTCTGCATCCCTCCAGATAGCTCCCCAGTTCCCAATGGCAGTCTGTGGCTGGAACAGCAGACTTTTGGCAATATGTCTCAGTCAGAGAGAGTTAGCAGCGGATTCCACCACCACAATGACCCCTGCGGCTGGGCTAGGGAGCTTTCTCTTGCCACACAAGGAAGCTGTAGCTCTCTAAGGCCAACACAGGCATACATGCCTATTAAGGGAGGTGGGGAGAACAGACTGAGGATGCAAAACCCACTAGTCATCTGAATGACAATGCGGTTCAGCCTAACCAGGGTGTATCCCTATGAACAGGGTATATCCCTGCAATGACAAGCTACCAGCTGGGGAGAAAAATTAGTATGAAAAAAAAATGGTGTGTACTTCAGGACCATGGTCATCACTACATGGGTCAGTTTAGTGATGTACTTAATGCTGACAATGCGGGCAGAGCCTCCAGTTCAAGGGGGTTCTCACCACATGGATTATTGTATGGGTGACAACCCTCCAAGCTAAATGCTGGGTAATATTACTAATACTCTCTCGTCATCAGCACTCAGTGCTCGGCGCAGTTCTTAGAAACTCAAAAGTCATTGAGTTTACCATGCTTCCAAGAGACTGTTTGAACTCCTAGTTACCAACAAAAGAAAAGTTTAAACAAAATCAGATGTCATCAAATGATTTGTAGACCTTTGAAACTATGGGACTATGTTGACAGCAATTTAAGTAAGCATTACCAATTGAATATATTATTAAGTACTATGACTGAAAGATGTATAGGCAACTGTAACAAAAAAGTTACTTTTGTTGGTTTCTGATTGTTAGTTCTTTGTTAACACTGTAGTTTGGTTAGGGGATACAATTGTGTGCTTACGTCTACCACCTTATGGATATGTTGGCAATGTCACAGATGCCCAACTGCATGTAACTCCCAGCCAGAATTATTATGCTTGGCAAACTGCCCCTTGCCTCCAGAACAAAATTCATGGAGTGGTTCTTTTCAGTGTCCTTGGGGGGCGAAGTAACATAGGTAGCAACACCTATGAATTTCCATCCCTATACCCCCTGCACTGGGCCTTACCTTGCACTTAAGACTTTGCTATTCATATGTAAACATACAGCACCTTGTAAACAGTACACTCTATCTACTGCAGCACTAATTTATGTCTGTAACTTGTTCACTTGTTATAAGAAATTTTGCCTTAATTCGACACCATTGTAAACAAACTCTGCTCAACAATTTTAATCCTGAATAAAGTCGAAATTGATGGCTTTGTCGCTGTTGCTGAATTCTGTATCCAATGAATGTGTGCAGGCAGTTAATAAAGATGGCTTCCTTTCAGCTACCAGTGTGAAAGTATTCTAGTTTCTGTCCATTTGTAGAGGTTCTTCAGGCTTATGTAGAAGTCAAGGATCCCATGGCACTTACCAGAAAAAGTAGTAGTAGTTTATTTGTTCATCAGAGATGACATTACAACATATTTTTTTTTTTTGCACATTCTTTTTTCTACTCCATTCCTATGGGGAACTCTCTCAGGCATCCACCACACTCCACAAGCTCTACCTCCCACCTGAAGCTCTTGTCCTCACCCTGCACCAGCCTGGCAGATCCCCCAGCTCTGTACCCCCTGAGCTAGGGCTGCCCTATCCACCCAGGGCACTCTATCTGTAATCCAATGTGCCAGCTGGGTGGTTAGCCTAGTGAGGAGAGAAGTCTGGTGCTGGAGTGTGGCTCAGCGGGACAAGGTGCCATCGCCTATCCCCGAGGACATGTATTTTCTTAGTTTTTCCTCCCCTGGGAGTGCAGCATGCAATGACACCTGCACATGGCTGCCCTGCTGGAGTCTGCCACACTCTACCCCTTAAGATCTTCATCGGGGGCTACTAGAACACCGAGCATTCCTCCCCAGGGAGAGGAGAGCTGTCCTCCAGACACTCCATCCTCTCCCTCCCCTGCCGACCTGTGGTTCCCCGAGTCTGTCACCAAACCCGGGTTGCCAGTATGGTGCGAGGTTTGGCGTCCAGCTCCTCAGCTCCTCAGCCCTCAGCGCCACCAGGCCGGCTGACATCACAACATATTAAAACACATAAACACATTTATACAATTTCTGAAACAGAATCAGCAAGCTAAAAAGATCACACAAGTAAGTATTCTGTTTAACTCGAGGGGATCTTGGGTCAAAAAGAACTTTCATTGAATCCATTATTATTCAGAGGTCAGATACATCATTCAATGTTTTTGATTTAAGTTGTATTTTCTTAGCTCTATCTTTTTTGAATCTCATGGGTATGCTCATTAACTGTACAAAACAGCATAATTTGTGGCATTAAGCCTTCTTTGTAATCATCTTACCCATAATTATAGCCAACCACTTATCCCCCTAATTGATTTCTCCCACGTGCAATAGAATATAATATGTTCCAGAGTTTCCTTATGTCCTTGGTTACACAAACACAGTTCATTTTCTCTTTTTTTGTCAGTATGCCGTATCGTATATCTTTATATTGGCTGGGATATGTAATAAATCAAAACTGTGTAATGGTCATTCTGATCTCAGCGTTTGGTATTATTTTCAAATATGGCTCCATCTTGTGTATTGTTTAATGATTTTTGTGTTGTGGGTAAATCTGCCTTTTTTGCAGATTGGCCATATCTGCCTACATACAAATATTCAAAATCCTTCTTTTTATTATATGTGTATACTTTGATGAGATGACAGTATCATTATGGGCCCGGTTCCAAATATATAGAAACATAGAAATTGACATCAGATAAGAACTGCTAGGCCCATCTAGTTTGCCCATTTTCTCTGCCTACTATAAAAGCTGCAGACCCTACTTGATCTCCAGCTTTACCTCCTCGTTCTTACTGCTAGGGTTCCCCTATGTCTGTCCCATGCCTGTCACATATGTTCAACACTTAGGTTGTTCCTTGCATAGGTAAACCAAATAGTTTTACATTCTTTATTTTCAAGAGCAGTTTTCTCTCTCCAGCATTTAATAGGTAACCTATTACCTTTCATAGTCAGGAGTTTTTTTCCAGCAATACATAAATATAAAATGTATGTTTGCTTGAATGGTACTTTGACCCAAATCTGCTCTAACAGTAACTATTGGGACATTTGCTGGAAGACTAAGGAGTTGCTGAAGAAATTGTGCCAATATGTGACCAAGTGTAACAATGCTTTTATCATACCCCCCCCCCAATCGTTCTTTCCTAGAGGACCTGTATAACAGAACCCAGAAAGAGTAGGGGATATCCCTGGTGTCCTGGCCAACATTCTCTAACTCAAGAAAACAAGCCATGGTACAATTTTCCATGACTATTTGGGAGATGTAGAGCAGATAATGGCTGGTCTATTTTCTAGTATGTGTTGGAGCTAACTCTAAGTCTTGAACTGCAACAGTTATCTTCACCAAGCTTATTTTCTCTCAGAAGGAAAGAGAGATTATGTTCCCTAGTGGATAAAGTTGCCTGGGGGGGGGGCAACAGTAAGCCTTGCAAGACATTTCTGGATGAGCTCCTGCCAGCAAACATGAAGAACTTCTAATTTTAAAAAAAATTATCTTTGCAAGTTTCTTTTCCTCTCTCCTACTTCTTTTTTATCTATATTCTGCTTTTCCTCCTTTTGTGGACAGGACAGGCAGAGCTCCCTTCAGCTCTGCACCGCCAATCCCTCCATTCTACACCTCCACAGGGATTTACCTGAGAGCTGTCGTACCCTCACAGATTTCACCCCATGGTGGGGTCAAAGGGGAGGTCCTCCCCCCCAGAAGCACAATCCAGTTCCTGGTCCCAGGGTCCCCAGTGATGTGGCGAGTGAGGCTGGGGGCAGGCATCATTAAAACCTGTCCTGCCACCATTTTTCACCTTTAGTCCCATCCCCATCCCCGGGCACCCTCATCAGCGTGCACATGTGGAGGCATGCACACACTGTGGAGTCCCACAGAACCTCCTTGTTACTGCCCTTCTTGACCTGCAATGTGTCCAGGTCTCCACCTGGTGGCAGTCATTTGGCAGTGTGTGCAATTCTAACTCCCTGGGAGAGGAGAGCAGAGCAGCCCTATGGGCACTGCATCATCTTCCCTCCCTTGCCAACCCGTGCTCATTCACAAACACAGGTCACCGGCATGGTAAGAGGTAAGATGCTTAACGTGCTCAGCCCTCTGTGCTGGTTTTCTCTCTTCTATGTGTCTTCAAAGGATAAGCTTTTAAACAAGCCTAATTATGAGCAAGTCCAACAAGAAACAGGTGCAGAGGGACTTTTTTCTAAAGTTAATTCCAGCCAGCTGAGGCTTCGGCAGAGATTTCAGATGGAGGTGTTGACCCTGCACCCTCTTCCAAGCACTTGATACCTGCATTTGTTTTATTTATTTGAAAATTGGTGACTAGGAAAGGCACACTGAGCTGAAGCTTGTTTCCAAGTGCGACCCGGGGGAGAGGAACAAAGGGTAAAAACCAATACATAGCTTAGACAAATACAATGTTAGAAGAAGAGTGCAAAGTCATGGTTAACAAAGACCATAGGAAATGCATAATGATGAAATAAATAAAACTAGCAGTTATAGCATTACAATAGGTGTATATTGACTGTTAAGGACAGGGGAAACAGGAGCAAGGAGAAAGGGAAGGAGGCCCAGTTGTCTTGATAGCTGAGTGAATCCAAAAAGTTGCACTCCCAACAGAAATCACTACTTCAGGCTCTGAGTTTTAGCTAACAAAGTCTTTTTATTCAGACAATGCCTTTCAATACAGTCTTGTGAATCACCTGAGTGGAAAGTACCCCAGGGCTTCGCCTATTAATGAGGCTTTCTAATAGGGAAGTTGATTTCAAAGAGAAGGAAGATGATGGGCAAAAGCTGATTGGCCAGTCAAGGTCTAGGGACATGGCAAAGCAAAGGTGCGGTGTTCCCTGGAGTGAAGGGAGCATGAAGCAGAGAGAACCATGGAAAGTAGTGATGAGCGGTAGACGGAAGGGACCCAAACCAGCATTTAGATATAAAGGAGGCACTGTGCATCTGGCGATGGGATGTACAGGGAAGAATGGATAGTGATGAGTAGAGTGAGCAGTGATGAGCACGAGAGGGTGAGTTGCTTGTAAAGCAATAGAAAGAGTTACAGAGGGCAATATGCAATAGCCTCAATGTCCTGACGAAAGCAGTCTCTGACTTAGAGAAAAACTGGACCTTTATAATGGTCACATTGGTGTCAGTTTCATGGGGTACAAAGGAAGCTAACTGATCTTACTTCAAACATGGAGGATCCTATTATGGCCTATTCTCTTTTACTTGAGCATACGGAGCAGCAAGAAACAAACAATACAGCATAATAACCCAGTGGCCATAGCCGTAACAGCAGATCACCTACCCCCCCATAGTCCTCTCTGTCTCCCATCATGCCCTGACAGTATAAAAGTGCAAAGCACACCAAACATGTACCTTTTTCTTACTGCTCCCACAGTAGTGACAGCTGGAATTAATGATGTGCAATGGCTGTTTTAAAGTAATCGCAATTTTTTTGTAAAACTCATTAATGGCTTTTTAACAAGTACAGCTCTGTACTCCTGACGCTATGGCTCATGTTGAACCACTCTTACAAGCTTCTGAAGAGGCACCATATCACTGCTGGCTGGCTGGTGGCTCTTATTGACATGGTGGTATCAATAAGTGCTGGCTCGACCAGCAGGTGGCTGAGGCTGCAGCAGTGGCGGTCAGATCCAACAGCCTTCTTACAAAGTCTGCAGTTACAGAGGAGCAGGACCAGGACCGAGACAAAGTGAGAGCTACCCAGTTTTTGACTAGAGGGGAGGATCCAGACAGTGACTCCCCTGTAAGTCTTTTCTCCTCAGATCTTGAATTTATGGATAGGGATTCACGGCGCAGGTACAGTGTGGTTTCTCACAGCAGGTCCTGCCAAGAGCAGAAAGTGGTCCTTGTTGGCTTCTTGTCTTTGACACTTGGCCAGCATCATTGGCCTCCTGGCATCCTCTATTCAGGCCATCTTTCCAGCTGCCTTTAACTATTGGGCTCTTCAGGAGTTCAAAATCAGTTCCCTTTGGGCCATGGGGTTTTTCAGCCCCAAGATGTCTCCTCCACCTGCTGTCAGGCTGGAAATCAGTTGGTAGTTAAGCCAGATGGATTTCTGGAATAACAGAGTGATTTTCTGCATCCAGCTGGAGATGATGATGAATTCAGGTTCTAGCCTAGTTGGCTGGGGGGCTTGGTGTGAGGGAGTAATCACGGGCAGCAAATGGTCACCGCAAGAGGCCTCCCTGCACATCAGTGTGCTATAACTTCTAGCTGCCAGCTTTGCTATTAGGAGTTTTTCAAGGGATTGGCCAGGATTGGCCATCCTGTTCTAGATGGACAATGTGGCAGCAGTCAGGTGTATCAGTCACCTCAGAGCGAGCATGTCCCACCATCTGACAAAGGCAACAAAGAGTTTCTGGGACTTCTGCCTGCATCAGAACATCCACATCCAGACCACCCATATTCTGTGATTGGCCCACGGGACAACAGATTGGAGTTCAAGGTACATAAAGGATTCAAGCGATTTTCATCTCCACCCAGAGGTCTTCCTCAGGATTTCCCACAAGAGAGGTCCATTCTCCACAGACTTGTTTGCATGGAGACTGAATCAGCAACTGACCCGATTCTTCAGTTGACGTCCAGACTCGGAAGCCCTAGGCAGGGACACATTCACGCAGAACTGGGAGGAGGATAAGGGTTATGCCTTCCCCTCTCTCCATGATCTTTAGGACTCTGGCTCAAATCAGGAGGTAGTGAGCAAAGTTGGTTCTTGTTACCCTGGTGTGGCAAGCCCAACAATGGTATCTAGTCCTGTTAGAGCTTTCGATGGACATTTCACTCCTGATTCACAGCAGCTCAATCCTTCTTTTAGATACAGTGGCACTCTCAACTCACTAGTCCTGGAAGATTCCCTGACTCTAGTGGTTTGGACACTTTCAGGGATTCCTGGGCAGCTTCAGGACTTTTGGAGGGAGCTATCAGCCTTCTCCATCAGTCATGGGCTGAGGTACCAGGAAGGCCTACAAGTCAGCCTGGGGTGGCTGGTCTATCTGGTTTCTTTCTAGACACCAGAATCCCATTTTTGCCCCTGTCACAGAGATTGTTGAATTTTTGTTCATTGTCTTTAGCACAGGTAAGTCATACAGGTATCTGAACATGCTTACATCTGGGCTATGACCTCTGGTCTGCCACTTCCTGAAGGCCACTAAGTGGGTGAGGACTCCATACCCTAGATATTGTTCACACAGGACATTAGTAGAGTGTTCAGACTCTTTCAGGCTTGGTCTCACAATATGGACCTAAGCATGAAACATTTAACATGCAGATTGGCCACCCTTCTCTGTCTAGTTTCAATCAAAGGGGTCCTGAATGTGAGGGCCCTGGATATCTCCAGGATATTTCACACCTTGGAGGGACTCCATTTTGAAATAGTCAGGCATACGAAGATGTCCACCCTGGGGTCTTTTATGCCAAGTTTGATCCTGGGTCCAAGTTTGGTTTGGTCAGTTGTGTCTAGAGATGGGATGAATAATACTTTTTAATATTTGTCCAAATACCAAATAGTTGATGACACTATTCATCGAATAACGAATATGAACCATTTCGTATTGCATTCAGCGTCCACTAGGCAGATCCTCCCCCCTACCACCATAGCCACTGGCATTTTAAAACATTTCTAGCCACAGTTCGGCCATGCTCACCAGCATATAAGTCTTAACTCTTTCCCTTGGTGATCTCTGCCCCACTGTGCTCTCTTTTCGGACTCATTTTTAAAATGAAAACTAAAATAAATAGTCAGGAATCCCCATCAAAGCAGTTCTGTTTCCCTGCTGTCCTGCTGAGCATGTAGGTTTCAGCAAATGAAAACTCACACAGGGAAGGCTGATCGGGGACCAAGGAGAAGGAAAACTTAATCGGTAATGCTACTTCTGCACTGATTTTGGAAGCAACTTTTGGCAGATCAAAAGCTCATACAACGCAAAAGTTATGCAGGGTTGACTGAAGTGGGTTTTGTAGTGAGAGCAGAGAGGGATAGGGTTATTAAAAAGAGATAGGAGCTGGCCCGCCAGCACAGCGGTAGTGCTGCTGTTTATGACGCCAGCAACCCGAGCTTGGGAACAAGCCCGGGCAGCTGGAGGGCCAGCTGGGGGGAGAGGGCTTGAGCATCCTATGGACTGCTCATCTTCTCCGGGAGGAAGGAGGGACAACTGACTGGTGCCTGACTGACCCTAGGTGGAGATCCGAGATACAGTGAGCCCAGCCAGACAGAGGGGGACCATGTGGTGGACATCGGTGCTATGTGCCATGACTTGAGGGCGCAGACCACAGGGCACAGAAAAACAGAGAAAATGGCCACGGCATCTCCAGTAGACGGAGCGCTAGCCCCGATACCCAGTGCCTCCTACCTGCCACCGAACTAGCATCCTGATGAAACAGGAATAAGACAAGGTGTAAGGGCCTCACCTCGACCCCACCTGGGGGAGAACCAAGGCTCCATGGGGAATAGACTGCTCGGAATGGTCAGGTAGGAGATCAGGGATGTATAGGCATAAGCGACTCCCGAAGAGTGGCATGCCGATGGTGGAGGGGGGAGTATAAAGAGAAAGGGGGAAAAAATAAAAAAATAAAAGAGAGATAGGGAGAAAAAAGAACACAATTGTGCTGATCTGAGTGTAGAGGTGCAATTCAGCAATCTATTAACAGCTTGTTAGGCAGAACTTATACCAAGGTGTTCACTCACAGTTAGGTCAGTTAAGGACAATTATATAATTATATAATTGCTGCTACTACAAATGGATTTGGCCATAGGTGGATTTAGAGGGGCGCTAAGGGTGCTATAGCTCCCCCATCATGGAGTTCCTCTATTAGTAACACACTGTGCTGCATTCTTAATCAGTATGCACTAATGCCTCCATGAAAGCTGCCTGAGCCACGCAGGTCTCATCTGTCCTCCAGCAGAGCTGGCATTAGCTAGGTGCAAACTGTGCCCCTGCACCTTGGGGCCTATGCCTTTTTTTTGAGGAAAAAAATAATTTAAAACATTTAAAAATGCCTAAATGTTGTTAGAGATGAAAATGTTTACCAGCAAATGAAAGTGGAAGACAGCTGGCTCTGTTACTGTTACAAAAGGTGGGGGCAGTTTTGCTGCAGTGGAAAAGATTAGGTTAAGTGAGTGCTAATGGTGTTAATGGCCATACTTTACAGCTCTCAGGTTGACTACTTTCACAAACAAAGGGGTATATTAACAAGAGAACTTGTTTGTAACCTGGACATGTAGGTGAAACTGGGTGTGCAATAAATGTAGTACTAGTGCTTTTAATTTCTAGTATGGGGAGCTTAAATTCATGACATTAAATGAATGATATGACAAAATATGTTTCAAAGTATGTGAGCACTCAAAATGGTTTAAAAACCTGACCAGCACAGAGCAAAACCGGATTTCCTGATAGGGACCCTGAAAACCTTATCACCAGGTAAAAAACTGACAGGTGGTAACCTTACTGGTGTACCATGATGATAATCCTCTCTATTCTCTCTCTCTCACTCACACCTCCAGAAAAGTTAAATTGTTCAACCTGTTTGCAAATCAGATTATCAGAAGTGTGAGTGCCCAGTCTTGATGTCCCTGTCCTTACAGAAAAGAATGTTAGTAGTACCGTGCTTACTTAAATTCTTATGCCAGACTCAGTCAGATTAATTTCCAATGGTGAAGTCAAATAATTCAATGCAGTCAGTGGCACTAATTAAAAGATGCTGGTTACACTAGCAGGGGGTAGCTGCAGGGATTGGACAGGACATTAGTGTTCCATCAAACTGGGTGTGTAATAAATGTAGTACTAGTGTTATTAATTTATAGTATGGGGAGCTTAAATTCATGACATTAAAACAGTTTAAGGTCACTGCTAGGTTTGTCCTATATGGCAATTTGATTTTGGTGTGGATTTGCAGGAGAGGGAGTTGGAGAGTAGTGCCCTCCTATACCACGCTAGAAATGGTGCAAAACTAATGCTGGGGCTGGTCTGGTCTCAGCGACAGCATGAACCAGGAGAGGCAGAAACTGGTACATGAGACCTTTGAACTGAGGTAAAAACTTCAGCATGTACTGTATGTCTAATCTGTGTTGTCTTTTCAGTCATGGTTGTACAGTCTGAATGAGCACAGAGGGAATTAATAGACATAGGGACTTTGAAGGTGTTCTGCTGTATATTATGGCATGTGCAGGAGTTTCTGCATGCTTGGAGAGCAAAATTGGCAACAGAAGTCATAAGACCTTGTTTGGCTCATTGACGAGCAGTAACAAAACTGGGAAAAACAGTGATAGAATCAAATATTTAGTTTATGTAGTTATGTGTTGAATGGAGGGGGCAAGTTGTAATGTATCCAAGCAAGTGCTGTTGCTAATAAAAAAAATGCATTTTTATATTTGTTTAAAAACTGTTTTTCTGTCTGCGTACTGGCTTCTTGGGCCTATCATAACAAGCATTTGTCAATGCCGAATATTTGCTTGCTGGCATTGGCAGTGGTAGTGTAGAAGTTACAGAGCTGCGTAATAGGAATGGCAGTGAAGTATTGAACTGAAGCCAACCCCACCACCACCCTGCAGAGAGTGACAGGCATTGAGGTGTGCGTTTGGGTCATCAGGCATAACGGCCACGACATTTCACCACACCCCACCCTGCAGACACTGACAAGTGTCATGGTGTTCCTTGGGGTCTTTGGCCCTTATGCGCACCCCATTCCATTAGGAAATACAGTGAGATGGGTGTGATATAGGAGAATGGGGTGAACTTTGTGGCCGAAGAGTCCAAGGCATACCTCGATGCCTCTGACTGGCTGCAGGGTGTGGAATGGTATGAGCATTACAGGCAAGAATCCCAAGTCACACCCCTGATGCCTGTCATTCTCTACAGGGTTGGGCGTTATGGTTGGAAACCCTGATACCTCAGGCATTCGTTGGTATTTTCACTCCAAATTTTCAATATGTTTTTTTGTGACCCCACCTCATGAACAAGGGGAATATCAGTTTGTTAGCCGAAAGCTGCTTATGCACAGCAACTATGGCATTTAGCACCACAGGTGCAAAAACATTCCGAACAGGATGTAAAAAATGACATCTGTTGACAAAGCTGTTCATGGGAGGTAAAAAATGGCAATGTTGCAAATCTGCAGTAAAAATATTAAAAAAATATGTGAAGTCACGGCGTACATAGAAACTGTACTACACCGTACATATAATTAGGTTGGGGATTTTTACAGCAGATTGTCAACTCGGCATTTTGGTGCCTCCGATCATGACCAGTGTCACTGTGATTTTCTTTATCTGTGCGAACAATGATTTCCCACAGCGACCACGCATCTCTGTGCTGAAAGTGAAAACACACTTCAGCCATGTTGTGAAAAATGACAGCTGTACTGTTCATAAGGAAGTGTGGAAAAATGCCACTGGTGAAAATCTGGACTGAAAATATTACAAAGTCATGAACTTACGAGGGTGCGTGGAAACTGCGCAATGCTCACTCGTAACATAGTCATTTTATGGACTTCTGTCACCAAATTTTCAACATAGTCATTTTAAGACCTCTGCTCATGAACAGTGTAAGTGTGATTTTCTTAATCTGTCCTAAACATTGCTCTCGCACACCAACAGCACCATTGTGCGCTACATGTGCGAAAACACATTTTGGGAGACATATGAAAAATGGCAGCTGTACTGTTCATAAGGAAGTGTAATAAAATAGCAATGTTGAAAATCTGGAGTGAAAATATTAAATTCGAAAACTTACAAGCATGCATAGGAACTTCATAGCATCAGCTCGTAAAAGTCATTTTTAGGAATTTTTTCACCAAATTTTCAACATAGCCATTTTAAGACCTCTGCTCATGAACAGTGTCACTGTGATTTTCTTAATGTGTCCCATACATTGATTTCACACATCGACTGCGCCATTGTGCGCTACATGGGCGGAAACACATTTTGGGCAAGATGTGAAAAATGACAGCTGTACTGCTCATAAGGAGGTGCGGTAAAATGGCAATGTTGAAAATCTGGAAGTGAAAATATTGAAAATTCGCGAACTACGGCGTGAGAACAAGAGCTATGCACACTCGTAAAACAGTCAATTTTGGGATTTACACAATTTTCAACATGGGCTTCTTGAGAGCCCACCTTATGAACACTGGCAGTGTCATTTTGTTAATCAGGCCTGAAGCATGATTTCGTGCAGTGACCATGCAGTAACTGAGAAATCACCCTTCAGGCCCGAATAACACCATGACAGTAACATCATTCATGAGAAGGGGTCCCAAAAACCCCATGTTGAAAATTTGGTGCAAAAATTCCGAAAAATGCCTGAGATATGCAACAAAGTTGAAAAACCCTATCTAGCCCATTATGCAGCTTACCGGCATTTCCTCAGTTCGCGGTCGGCTTTGAAGAGTGCAGACGTGTTCCCGGTCCACCGAAGATCGTCGCGCCGAGCTCCGGAGGTAAGTATGGGGTGAGGGTGTGGGGAGGCAGGGTGCGCAGTGGGTGGAGTGCGGGTTGTTGGGAGGGCTGGGAGACTCGTGGGACCGTTTTGTTTTTCAGTTGAAAAAAAAAAAGGCGGCGGGGCGTTGCCACGTAGGGGTGGGCTCCCAGTGTGGCTAAGGGAGCCAATTGGGGGCGTTCAGCCGGCGGAAGTTGGGCACCCGTCGGCTATTCTATGTTACCACGCTGGGGTGGGCACCAGCGTGGCATTTAAGAGCTTTGGGAGAGCAGCACAAGCCCATCAGCTATCTCGTGTGGGGGGAGGCAGCACGCAGTATCGTGCATTTCTGTGTGTGTGAGTGTGTGGGGGCTGCGCGCGAGCAGGTGATATCTTATCACTGCTCACTAAAGCGTAGCTCCCCTTTCAACTGTATGCCACTGCATTTTGGAGCTTGTCATAGACAGCTCCAGCATGCATTGGCTTACAGGGGCCGCGCCTGCCAACACACTGACTGAATTGGAGGAGGAGGAGGTGACACACCTCCGAAATCTCGGATGATGGCACTACGTTTCTTGCACATGCGTGTAAGCAAACATAAAAATGAGATGCCTCATACTATGGGGTTATCCCAGTAAAGGACATTTTAAAACAATAAAAAAAAGATTTTATTTTTTAAAAAATTATTTTCTTTGGAATAAATTGTTCTATAAAATAACGTATGTTTTGCAAAAATAGCAAGCAGACTTGAAATTATATTTTCAGAAACTAGATAGTAAGTGACTGTTCCCATATTTCTAGTGTTATTGTATTTATGTTTTTACTGAGAGTAAGGTTGGGGATCGTTAATATGTAATGCAGGACAAACTGGGATGGGTTAGCTTTATGGTAATGTCATAATGTGCTTGAGTGAGTGACATTTGTGAACTTGTTTACTTGGATTCTCATTTAATTTGTCTGCAATTTGTCTTTATCACCAAGTTCTCTTTCAACTTTTCTCATTTTATGTGTTTGGACTGCTGCTGCTAGCTGCAGTCTTTAGAATTTTGTGTTTTTGGGGGGATGGGGGAGGGTATTTTGGGCAACATACTGTCATGTGGACTCTGGGGATGGTGCTAGGGTGCAACTAACAAAGCATGGGGAGGGAGGAAATGAGTAGAAATTGCATTAGAAATACCCTTCAAAATGCACCAGAATGCACCAGAATGTTAAAAAAGTTCTGGGGGCCTAGGTGGCCCACCAGACCCCTGGCCTATTATTTTTATTTTTTATCTGACTTGAGCTCCCCCATCTATAGGACTCCTGGATCCGCCCCTGGATTTGGCAAGCATAGCATCTTCTAGCTCTGTTTTCTTTCCCTCTGCATGGTAGAGGGTGGGGTACTATTTTATTTTATTTTTTATTTATTTAGTACTAGGATTACAAATACCATTGAACCATTGGTTCATTTACAAAGGTCCCGCATCAAAGTGAGAAGTATAAATAAACATATGAATCAAATAAAAGAGAAATCCATACCGTTAATAACTGATCATCATAAAACACTGACAGCAACAATTACACATAAAGTTGGTTTAGGCTGCATGTAATGGGTACAGAAAACATTGAGAAAATTGGCATCATATGTAAAAAGAGTAGGTATAATAGGTTCAAGTAACATACAATCATTCAGTACAGGTAGCATAGTCCTAAATTACAGGGAGAACATAATCAAGAAGATGTACAACAAGGTGAGAGGAGGGGAGCAGAATAGCGGGTGGTTTGATGAACACCATGAAAGGTGTGCAGTGTAGAGGGAGAACAAGGAGGAGGAAATGCTGCCAAGATTGTGGCATTGTCACGAAGTGTTAAGCAACAGAAGTGCTGTGGCAAGGGGAAGGGGAACAGGGAAGGGTGTGGGAGGGACCAAGGGTAACTCAATGAGGATAAGTGGGTGGTATGTCACAGGAGGGAGATATGGAGGGAGAAGGGGAGGGGGGAGTGGAGGAGTGTCGCAAGTGTTTGGGCCAAGGGTAACACAGGAAAGGTAAGCAGTAGGGAAGGTGAGAGAGGAGAGGGATAGGAGTGGAGGACCAGGTGGTTAGAGGAGGGAGGGGGAAGAGGTGGGCAGGAGGGGGAGAGTGAACTAGTGGGCAGCAGGGGCCTGAGGAGAGAGTGGGCGACCCATAGGCCTAGGGGCTGCAGTCACACTTGCTGAGATTAGTGAGGTGCTGATGTAGTTCGTGCTTGTATGGGACAAGTTTATTCTCATCTGAGACTACAGTAGGGAGGCCATTCATTAGTGTTGGGGCCCTGCTAAAGAAGACACGCTGAGCCTGGGTGGTACTACAGAATGGAACAAGATACTTAGGTTTGAGTGTACTACATGTAAAGCATGCGTTATGGGTGGGCTGCATGAAGGCATGCGTTACAGGAGGGGTGAGGCGAAGGCAGATTTTCTTTGCCAGGAGGCAGGACTGATAGGCTAATCTGCCATCAATATTGAGCCAGTTAGATTGTTTGTATAGATCATAGGTATGCGTATGCTTACCTGTTCCTGTGACAAGTCTGCAGCACTTATTAAGAGAGGTCCTGATTCTTTTAAGGGTGGTGTCTGAAGCAGCCCCATAAAAGGGTAGCCCATAGTCAATAATGGACAGGTTAGAGCTAGTTACAGCAGTGTGCATGGCTTCAGTGGTCAGGCGTGGTGGTGGTGGTAAAGGACCCCAATCCTTGAATTAATGGCTTTGGAGATGAGGTGGACATGAGAGTTGTAGGAAAGTGTGGAGTCAAGGGTAATGCCAAGATATTTAAACTCATGATCTTGGTCGAGTGGTAGTTGTTGCTTGTTGTAGATGGTAAGGCTGACCGTTCTAAATTTGCTGTGGGAGTTATGAAACGACATGGCCTTGTTTTTTTTTATAGTTCATCAGCTGTTTATGCTGATCAAACCAAGATTCTGCACGACTGAAGTTCTTCTGGGGAACCTGGGAGAGAGGGACAGGATCAGTATGGGTAGAAAAGAGCACTGCATCATCTGCATAAAGTATCATTTAATTTGCACAGGCTACAGGGAGGTTGTTAATATTTAATATTAATTTCTTTTAAGTTGATATTTGACCGAATATAAAAAATCGAGAGAGGGCACTATTCATATAAGAAGTGAATATAGAAACATAGAAATCTGTTGGCAGAAAAGGACCTCTTGGCCATCTAGTCTGCCCTTTCTCCTCCCCATGGCTCTTTTGCCATATTGCCCTTATACCCTTCATTCTATCATCGCCTTGCCTCTCCTGTTCAGTCACATATTGGTATCCCATGCCCTCTTGTATTCCTCCACTGATTTTGCTCCCACCACCCACTCCGGTAGCCTATTCCAGGGACCCCGACACCCTTTCATTGAAGTATTGCCCCCTCACATTTCCCTCAAAACTGCCTCTTACAGTTTTAAAATGGGCCCCCTTGTTGCTGTGTTATCACTCATTTTGAAAATGCTCCCTTCCCACACTCTGTTTATTCCCTTCAAATATTTAAAAGTTTCTGTCATGTCCTCCCTTTCCCTCCTTGTTTCCAGTGTGTATAGACCAAGCTCCTCCAGTTGTTGCTCGTAAGATCTCTTGTGTAGGCCCTGCACCATTTTGGTAGCCCTTCTCTGGACTGGCTCTACTCTATCTTTGTCCACCTGTAGGTGCGGTCTCCAGAACTGTACCCCATACTCCAGGTGTGGCCTAACCATGGACCTGTACAGTGGCATGATCACCTTCCTCCTTCTGCTCATGATTGCCCTCCCTATGCATACCAGCATTCTGCTTGCCTTCCCCACCACCTTGTTACACTGGTTTGCCACCTTTAAGTTATCTGAGATAATGATCCCCAGATCTCTTTTCTGCTTTGTAGTTTCAATTTCTTCTCCTCCCAGCCTGTAGCTTGTCTTTGGATTTTTGCACCCTATGTGCACAGTTTTGCACTTTTTTGTATTAAATTTCAATTCCCACCTCGCTGACCACTCTTCCAGTCTGCCCAGATCCTTCCTCATTCTTTCCCACCCCTCCTGGTGTATCCACTCCGCTACAGATCTTCATATCATCTGCAAACAGACTCACCTTCCTGTGCATATCCTCCGTAATATCCTCGATAAAGATCTTAACAGGCTATTCATCCCATTCCTGTTTGTATCCAGATTTATCTGGAGAGGACCACCAATTTGCACTCATAGGGCCAGGATCAACTGTTGGTCGCACTAGCTAAGCCTTACAAACTAGTCTCGGACACCACCATAGCTCAGTGGGTTTGCGAAGGCAATGGCAGAGGCAGGCATTTATCTTACCCAGTTTGGAGCACACTCCACCAGGGGTACAGTGGCTAGCCAAGCCTTCAGATGAAGCATTCACCTAGTAGACATCTTGACGACAGTGGACTGGTCCAAGGATGCAGTCTTCAAGGCCTTCTACCTTAGATCAGTGATTCCAAATGTGGTTAATGTGGTTATTCAAGGGGCTTTGAACTAGCCCATCATAAGAGCCACTGTGTTTAGAGTAAAATTATAATTATCCTAGAGAAAGCTCAGCAGAAAATTATGATTCTAAAAACAACACAGAGGAGAAGACTATGGTCTCACCTCAACCTCCCTATATTTGTTCCCTCAACAGGACTAGCGTGGAGGACAACCCAAATTGGCTGGGGGCTGTTTGCTCTGGTAATGACCTTGGTTCTGGGTTCTCAGAGATGAAAAACAGTTTGTTACAATAGACTTTTTGTTTCCAGTTTCAGTGCATTCCTGCTTCCTGTTGAAGAGGAGACAGGGTTTAAACACCCAAGAAAAGATAACGTGTTTGCTGCACTTTGCACTTTTATACTGTCAGGGCACAATGGGAGACAGAGATGACTATGGGGGGGTGTAGGTCATCTGATGTTATGACCAATGGGTTATGTTGTATTGTTTGTTTCTTGCTGCTGTGTGTGCTCAAGTAAAGGAGAGCAACCCATAATCTATGCCTTTGTGTTGTTTGTAAAATCATAATTTTCTGTCAAGCATGCTCAGAAAAATCACCAATTACACATGGCATCATTTTATGTGAAGCCTGCCAAGCTGCAGGTCAATTACAGTGGCCAGACTTTTGCTATTCAGATCCAGCTGATGCACAGAAACTGGTGGAAAAGATCCTGAAGGCACGGGTGTGGGGGATAGGATTGGTGGACATGGAAGATTGAAGATAGGGGATCTTATAGTATTTAATGTCGTTCTCTTTTTGGTTACCAAATGCAAACTCTGTTATTGGACTGAGAAGTTTTTAACTGCATGAATACCATAAAGGGATGTTGTTTTAAGGCAATGCACTGAAATGTTGAAGGTGAGATGGAGCAGGCAAAAGGTAGGCTTTGCATCTGTAATGGGGGAAGCTTTATTCCTGGTACCATGTTAGATTTTACATGGTCTTAGCGCCATGCGGTTTAGGTCTGTGTGATCACACTGGACCATAGCCTGTAGTCAGTCCATCTCTCACTTTATTCTTGTTCACTTCTTTTAGGTTGACACTGGATTGTGGTACAGAGGAATAAGGCAGCTGCACCAGTAATTTTGTTGTTTGGGGTTATTCAAAACATAACATTTAATAGTTATCTTTACATATATTACGTCTGCCAGGGAAGTTACAGATAAACAATAACTTTGTTTTTTTTTTCTTAAACGTTTTTTGTTTTCCACGTCTCTTTTTTTCACTTTAGGGAAACAATAGTTGGGCATTATTTAGTATAAGGACTCTACAAGTTCCCTGTTTAGCTGACTTGTTCCTCTTGAGCATTGGATTTATCTTTAATAAGGATTTTTTCCTGGGGTAATATGACCTCAGGTCTAACTATGTCCTTACCACAGAGCAAAACTGTGATATAAATGTTTTCTGGGACTAGCCATTTGCAATTGGCCCTTAGGCATTGCTGTGTGTAGCTCATATTGTTATGATTTTGTTTTACTATTCTAATGTTTAGGACCTGGTTACTCTCAGATGTACAAATAAGGGTTAGAGTGAACACTGAATCCTGTTGTAATATGTGTTGCAAATGGGGTGACCTGACCTCCCATCTGATTTATTGTTACCCTCTCCTGAAGACTGTAAGCTTTGAATTATGCAAAAGTGTTATAAATAAAAGGGTTAAAAAAGTTACCTTGACTTTTTGCAACAATTGGTTGATATTATCTTGGATCATATCTGGCAGGTCTTGGTTCTGCAAAATCCCTAAGTATGTCAAACTCTGTGGTGCCTACGCCGATGACCTACTTTCGGGAATGAGCATTGGTTGTCCAGGACTGACTGGGGAGGAAGGACTGAGCATCCTAAGGCTTGCTCTCCTTCCTAGGGTGGATGCTAGTCCCACAGTATGACTGTTACCTGGTGGAGACCTGGTATGAGCACAGCCAGGAGCACCAGAAAGGCAGGGGTAGCCGGCAAATGCCCAGCACATACATCTGCCAATGTATGCATGTGCGCCTGCATCACTGCATGCTGGCATCCCGGGGTGAAAAATGGGATACACGAAAAAATCCTGATCTGCCCTCGCTGGCATCCTTTGCAGGCTCTCGCATAAACACCTCCTATATATGGGTCCTGGGTAAGTGGTGGATGATCTGTAAGTCTGTAAGAAGATTGGCGAGGGGGATGGGGGTGCCACCAAGTGGAACCAGAATGAGAAACAGCTCTATAAAAAATAAACTATCCCGGAATAAGACCTCTAGTAAACCTACCCCTCAGTTTGGTAATCATGCCCCAGCATAATAAGAGCACTACCACATAAACTAAGCAGTGTGATAACTGGCCAGTGAGGTGTCATGCATGTTTTCCTGTATAATTGTAACTTGTAAATTGTAACCTGTACTAATTTACTCTGCTTCCTGTTGATGCTTCCTCCTTGCCTTCAGGAGTGTGTGCTGTAATGCCATGGATTGTAGCCACAAGTGTTTAGACCTATGGATTGACCTTGATTGTACCCCAAAACTTGTCTTGTAGTCACAAGGGTTTAGACCTCTGGACTCACCATGTTTGTACCCCAAACCTGTCTTGTACCACCTAAATGTTCCTGAACCCAATAGGATTCTATGTAACTAATTCCGAGCCACCCCTGAAAAAGGGACACTGAGGGCCCAGTGGGCTTACCAAGTTAACAAAATGAAATAAATAAATAAAATAAATGTGGTGCTCACTTAAAATGCCAGTGCACAATGATAGAACTATAACAATGGCAGTAGCATGATGGAGAAAATTCAGCGAGGGGAGGAAAATGAGCAATCAGTACATAGGGATGATCAACTAGCTGGACCAGGGTTCTGCTTATTTATCTTGGAGTTAGTACTTGGTTGGAAGCCAGAAGATTGCAGATTCAAATCCCTAGTTCACCAGTTTGGAAGATTGGACACCTCTGCTGCATACCTACAGTAGATTCAGTTTGAAAGAGGCTGAAGCCAACCTATTGCTTATTACCAATACCATATGTTCTTGATGTAGCAGTATACCCATTGACCAAAAAGTAAGATCAAAGTCATACCATTCTAGGACCCAAAACAGAAAAGACTATGACTACCCTTTTCTCTCATTCCAAAGACAGGGTCTCATGCATCCACAGGACCTCCACCACCATCATGTGTCTATCCTCACTCAGGGACATAACTAAGAACAAAGGAGGCTAAATTACTACAAATTCTAATTTAGTGCCAGAGAACAAACGATGCCCTGGCTTTTTGACCAATGCTGGTTTTTGCCAGTGGGCATGGCCTCCTGTCCATACATCCTGGCCTTTGTACTACACAATTAAAGGTACAAAAGCAGAATTGATTAACACATTAAACCTCCATGTAATACAACTAAAGTAATTAAAGCCAATGTGTGAGTGTGTGTGTGTGTGTGTGTGTGTGTGTGTGTGTGAGGGGTGGCTGTGTGGGATGGTGGGGTGGTGGGAAAGACAGGAGGGGGGCCAGGGATGTGTGTGATCTTGCAAGAAACAGGTTGTGTATGGGTGGAGGTGATGAGGGAATGTGTTGAACATAGTGTACAAATGGTATTCAGAATATATATCGTGGGATCTGTAGCATATGCAGATATGCAAAAGTGGGCACAGAATATATCCATCATCATGGGCATAGAAGAATTGCTATCAAGCAATTTATATCCTGTGTCACTACTTTTGTTGTGTATATTATCTGGTGCCTGTGTTTTAAACAGTACATAGGACATACTATATGTCCACTCAAAGTATGTATGTAACCACCCAGTCCCCTGGGGTTACTAGAATCCCATCAGGTTAGCCCTAGGAAGGTAGTGGGAAGCTGTGTAAGGAGTTTATTAGGAGCTCTTTACATATGATATCATTGTTTACTCAGCTAGGCTGGGCAGAGAATGGATTATGTCATTTAGAATATTCATAGCAGCAGCATAAGCTACTTTGGAATCAGCTGCTCTGGGGGATGTTCAGAATGTTGAGACGATAGTGCAGTGAGCCAGTGGAGTGCAGTCTGTAGTCAGCAGTGGTGTGAAGTGGAGCTCTGAGCCAGCAGCAGGGCTCAGAGTGTAGGAGCGCCTGCCAGTTTCCTGGTAGGAGACTGGGTGAAGGACCCCAGCAGTTTCTCACCCTAGTGTGTGAGACTAGCAAGAACCAGAAGAAGTGGTATAGATTGTTCATCTGCAGGATCCCAGTAGGTCATTTTCCACAGAATTGTGGTTTGGACTGTGTTTCAGTGGGATCCAAGGGGCAATCCCCTGAAGATCCTGAAGAGTTTCAGCTGCCCAGAATGAAGGGTGTCTGTGTTGAAGCTATCACAAAGCTACCTTTGGAGGGGAGAAGATGTTTTCCTTTATGTTTTCCATGTCTGTATTAAAATGACAAACAAAGCTGTGAGTACAGATTCTTGGGACTGTTCTTAGGGGTTAGTCTGAGGTGTATATGCCCAGAGATAAGGCTAGAGTGCACCTGTCAGGGCCCCTGTCTCACCACAGAAATGTGCTGAGTGTTCTGTTTCACCACAAATAAGTGCCAAATGTTTCAAGTTTCAAGTTTAAAGTTTGAGAGTCCTTTAGCATTTCAAGGGGAAATGGAGGATCCATGTTTGGTACTTTGGTGGTGTGGGACAAAAGAAGGCGATTAGCCCATCATGATTGTCCTCCACGTTTGTGGATCATTGAATAAGTCCCTAATTGGTTAGCCATTTATCCAGTTTATTTTTGAAAGTCAATATATTAGGCGAGTCAACTATTTCCTGAGGTAATTTGTTCCATATTCTGGGTGCTCT
This sequence comes from Neoceratodus forsteri, assembly GCA_016271365.2. Lineage (NCBI taxonomy): Eukaryota > Metazoa > Chordata > Ceratodontiformes > Ceratodontidae > Neoceratodus > Neoceratodus forsteri. Next base: position 1,687,843,667 of record CM057452.1, on the reverse strand, counting down.
TATAGTGAAAAAGTTCATTCTTTTGTTCGTTTTTGCTCTCATGATCATGATGTTGGTGTAACCCAGAAGGAATGGCAGAGACTGGGCATGGGGTAGAGTTGGGCATAACCCCATTTTGATTCCTCTGTTAGGGCTAACTGGTTCATGTATGGGCATCAGGTTAAATTGAGTATGCTAACAGATGTCATCACTCCTGGAGAAAAGTTTTTAAAGTGTGTGGCAACTACCACAGTTTACACTTGGTTTGGAAAGTAAAAGTCCAAAGATTCCTAGTACAGAAGGATGGACAGTTCAAAATGTGCGTGAGGAAAAAGTTGTTCTAATGTTGTCCAAACAGTTGTTGTTCTGAGAAGAAAAAGTCTTGTTCCTGTGTTTACAGTACAAAACCTGAGGGACCACCCCATTCTGCCTGTTCCAATTTTTTGTCAGAATAAAGCCATACTGTACAATCCCAATTTCCAGTTGTGGACGTTGCCTTAATGCTTCCAGTATGATTTGTTATGGAGCCCCCTTCAGAAGTTAGACCTAGCATAGCCTTGGCACCTCTCTCCCAGAACCTGGAGTAAATATAAATGTTATTTTGTACCCTAAACCCCCAACCCCTTTAGACTGCCGAGCCGGGTATTCACCTCAGAGCTAGGGGTGATGCCTGTTGCCTTGTCTGTGGCATGAGTTAGGGGGTCCTGGTCTACACTTGGCTGGGGCATGGGCTGCACATATTTAAGTGCACACTCCGGCAATCATCAACAAATGTGAATGCTACCACCTAGGCATTCACTTTCAGATGGTCCATAACTCCAATCCCATATGTCTTTTATGGGCCTCGAGCATGTGCCACCTATGAAAAGGGAAGGGGCAGGCTCAACAGACTCCTCTAGAATGTGGTTTGTTTATTTAAATACAGTACACCCACAGGGTCTTAACAAGGAAATCTACTTTGTTCCTTATTTAAAATGATGCCTTGACATAAGTCTAATAATTATGCTGCACTATGTGTCTAGGAATAAGGGAAAGGGAAAATTATTTAACCAGGAAAGGCACACTAAGCTGGAGTTTGTTTCCAGGTGCGACCTGGAATAACTTGATTTTGTGTGCTGTCCTTTCAAATTGTCTCCTGGTATGACTCCAGTTTGGATTTACTGACTATACCAGTGTGTTTTACTTCCCTCTAGCAAACCCTGTATTCACGTAACCTGTACATCTGACCAAAACAGACTGAGTTACTTGAAATAGCATCACATTTTGTGTTGAACAACCTCTTAGTTCACTCTTTCAGGTTTTGTATTATGTATAAAAGATTGGTATTAAGTTTTGACACTGAAGTTATTACTAACAGGACCTGCATTTACACTGCTTCATTGATTAACTGTTATTTACATGTCTGCTGTTGATACTACTCTCTGCATTTGTAGAATTACCATTTTGCCTGTCTCTCACCACCTCCATACATGCATACATACATGACCCCTTGTCTTGCAGGATCACACACATCCATGCTCCCCTATGTCTTTCCCTCCCCATCCCACACATTTACTTCTTCCATCCACTGGCTTTGATTACTTAACTTGTATCACATGGAGATTTAATGTGTTAATGAATTCTGCGTATGTACCTTTAATTGTAGAGTACAAAAGCCAGGATTTATGTATTGATGGGAGACCACACCCCCTGACAAAGACCAGCTTAAGTTGAAGCACTGGGGCTTTGTTTGTCCTCTGGCAATAAGGATGAATTTGCAATAATTTAGCCTCCTTGGCCCTCATTTCTGTCCCTCAGTGCACATTGTGTCCTCGTTCACATTTGTTCAGGGCTGGCAGGCCTTTTCCAGCACCACCTGCTGTAACAGCTTCTCCTGGAAATACTTTTTTTGCTCACCAGGTGTATAATCTGCAAACATGGATACAGGTGCCTTGGAGGACTTTCTATTCACATATCAGTGTATGTGGCTCAACTCTATCCCCTTCCAATATTTTGGGCAACTGGTGCTTATTCAGAATGGTATCAAGCAGTGCTTTGGGCAGGTGTGAGGCTGAGATGGCTGAGGCCTGTAGACTGGACCAGAACTTCTGAAATTTGTGGGATTAGTTACGTTGGGAGGGTCAATGTCCTGGATAGCTTCAGATAGGCCACCAACAACCCTCAACCTTTCCCTCACTTTCACAACAAGACTGCATTAAGTAGATGATGAAGACAGTGTTCGGATTGTACTCAAGGGTTGTTAGGCATGTCATGGTATTAAAGGGGGCAGAGTTGTTGAATTAGTGCACTGGTGATGGTTAAGAGCAGAAGCCTTACATGACATATAATAGGCCCAGACTTGATTTCCTGGTAAAAAATATTATGTTCTGCTTCATTTAAAAAGCAGTCTGCTGTAGTAGTTAGAGCACAGGAGTGTCACATAGTAAGTAAGTGGTTGCAGCGTGCTCAAACCTGGTTCTCCTGATTTACAGTTTATTATGCATATCATTAGGGCTGTACTGCATCCTCATCAGAGGGCCACAGTTGGTCACACATGGCATCAGCCCTCTTAGAGACTGATATTCTCATTAAAAATGATCTAGTAAGAATTAAGTAATGAGCTGAGTTTCTGTCCTAAGCCCCCAACACACACACAAAATACCAAGGAGATGTCCCTCATTTCCTGAGACATTTGGTACGGTCCGTACAGAGAAGATTCCCTTCTGGTGGTTCCCTTGCTCATGATCTTCCTTGCTGAGCTTATGCTTTCCGTTTTAATGTGAGTAAAGACAAAATTCTATCAGACTTGCCATAACATCTTTTTCTGTTAGTTCCAATGTTGTCAGTGGGTTAGCCATAACTGCTGGGCAATTACATCATCCAACTAGTGAGGCCGACACACTCAAAAAGTGTTAATATCACAACAGAATCCCAAGGCTGCCATCTATAATATTAACATTAACATTTTGTTCACAGAATGCAGTTATGAGTTTGACAAACTGCATTTTATCCACAGGATAAAGTTAGGAAATAGACAAAATAAATTCTATTTACAAAACGAATTACGGAGTTGACCAAAGGCATTTGTTTATAGAATGAAGTTAGCAGTTTTTCTACGGACCTGTGGCAAAGGACACCGGGTAAGTCCCAGAAAAGCCCGGTGATAGGGCTGGGGGGACTGGTTCAGATTTTGAGGCAGGCTGGAGGAGAAACAGGTGAGAATCTACTAACTGAAGAAAAAAAAATGAAGTTACCAGTCTAACAAAATGCATTTTGTTTAGTAGCAGTAAGTACTAGTAAAAATCTTTATTTTTATACAGGAAGATATTAGCAATATACATCATTAGGACAAAAGTCCTGTTTTTCAGATGGTCTTGTACAGTTATACTGAATAACACAAAAACATGATATGATACAATTAAGACAAACACTTTGGATATTAGATTCATGTTACCATGTAAACTCCAAGATGTTTCTGTTTTCCCTGACTTAATTTAAATCCAATTTGCAATTAACATAAACACTATGGGGGGGCATTTTCAAAGGAGATGCGTCACAACATGATAATCAAAGGGTGGCGTTGCAGCGCACATCTTTGGCTGCACCCAAGCAAAGCGATAATCAATCAAACTTTATTTAACCAAGCGTAAACACCATTGAGCAAGCTCATTTTCAAGGTGGCCCTGGACATCAAACAAGTTACAGGCATGGGTAGACAAAAACACACAATGTACATGTGAGAGATCAATCAGGCCAAAAATATTCAAGGATAACACTGTTACAAACAATTAGAACAAACACAAAAACCATTGTACATGTGTGCGATAAATCAGGCCAATATATTCCGGGACTGCACAGTTAAATGCGGTTAAGTGAATACTAGACAAATAAGCAAAAAAGGTAAGAAGCTTAAACCCTGGGCACTCACTGGCTTATGAAGGCCAGTACATACACTACTATATGTAGGATGGTGTGTATTCTATTAAAGAACTTGGGAGGGGTAGAGAGAAGGGTAAGCGGGGGAGCGGGAGGGGTAGAGAGAAGGGTTAGTGTGACAAGCGAAGGGGTCAGAGGAGAGAAGAGAGGATAAAGTGTTGGATACCCCCAGCAGGGGGATGGGGGCCGAACGTAACTAAGTGTCAGAAATAATTGAGTGGGACACCAGAGATTAAGGGAGCATGGTCACCTAAAACAGTTGCAGGTTTCCTTCAGGTACTCAGCTATTAGTGCTTTGAAGGTGAAAGGACCGGGGAGGGTTGAGAGCTTTAGAGATCTTTGCATGGTATTCCATAGGGAAGGGAAGGAGAAATTAATTGCAGCCAAGCTGTGGAATGTTTTCACTCTGGGTATCTGAAAGCAGAGTATAGAGAAGCGTCTCAAGCCATACAACCCCTTGGCATGCTCAAAGAAGCTCAAGATGTATGTGGGAGGTTATCAGACAGTGCTCTATGGAACCAGAGGAGAACATTTCTTTTCCTCCTTATCTGAAGTGAGGACCATCCCAGCTCGCGGTACAGCAGGCAATGGTGGGTGCGAGAAGGCAGATTGAGGATGAACCTCAGTGCCCGGTGGTAAAGAGTGTCGAGTTTACAGAGCACTGAAGAAGGACAATTGCTGTAAAGGAAGTCAGCAAAATCCAATATGGGCAGGAATGTAGATTGCACTAGCCTCTTTCTGGCTTCTTTGGTAAGAAGATGCTTAATGTGGTAGAATATGCCTAAGTGTTGTCTTAATTTTTTAGTGACCTCATTCAGGTGGCACAGAATGTTAAGCTTGTTGTCCAGCCAGAACCCTAGGTATTTAAAGTTATCCATGGTTTCAAGGGGTTCGCCCAGTAGAGTTAGGATCTTGAGGTTACAAGATGGTTCTGGGGCTGCCTTCAGTGACAGGATCATGGCTTTGGTCTTTTTGGGGTTAAGTAGGAGCTTATGTTTAATAAGATTATGTTGGAGAGAGATAAAGTCTTGCTGTAAGTCCTCATAGGTCATGTCCAAAGAGGAGTTAGAGGTGTAGAGGACAGTATCGTCTGCAAATAAGTGCACATTAGCTATGCACAGTTGTGAGTCAAGGTTACTGATATAGATTGCAAATAGAATTGGTCCCAAAATGGAGCCTTTTGGGGACACCTCGCAGTAATGTTTTTAGGGGAGACAATTCTCCTAAGGCTTTAATTTGCTGAAATATGTTAGTAAGGTAGCTGGTGAACCATTTAATGGCAGTACTATGGAAACCAATGTTACTCAGAGCATTAAGCATAATGCTGTGATCCACGGTATCGAAGGCCTTACTTAGGTTAAGGAAGAGACCAAACACATACTTCTTAGAATCCAAGGCAATTTGCCAGTCAGTGGTTACTTTAGCAAGGGCAGAGACTGTGCTATGCTTAGCTCTAAAACCCGATTGAGTGGCGTTTAGCAGTTTCTGCTAGTCCAGATGCTCCCTGACTTGGGTGTTAACAATTTTTCCAGTAATTTTGAAGGAGTAGATAGTAGGGAGATTGGCCGATAGTTGTTCATGTGGCTCGGATCCCCAGTCTTGAACAAAGGGAAAATGTGTGCAGTTTTTCACAATTTGGGTAGCGTACCTTGCATCAGGAAGGTGTTGAATAAATGGGCAATGAGGGCAGTCAGGTAGTAATGGCCAATTTTAAGGAAGAAGGGTTCGATATTGTCAGCACCAACACTCTTTTTTGGATCCAATGACAATAGGAGGTCCTCTACTTGCTTGAAGGTTACAGGACAGAAGTTGAAGGCGGAGGAATAGCACTGGTTAAAGTTAATGTTGGAGCTAGAGTCAACAGCGTTGTTCCAGTGTAGGCTGAGCTTACTGATTGGAGAGGTATCGAAGGCCAGCCCCGCAGTGGCAAAGTGTTCATTAAGTTGTTCTAATATATCAGCTTTGATAGTATAGGTAGTGTCATCAGACACTATTTTGGCTGGAAGGGAGGCATCGGTGGTATGGCCTTCAACCTCTTTGAGGATGCTCCAGAACTTCACAGTATTGTTTTTGTTGTCTTACAGGGCTGTTTGGAAATAACCAGCTTTTTCAGACCTAATTAGTTTGGTGCAGGCATTCCTAGAGGCATGAAAAGCAAGTCAGTTGGCTTCTGAGTGAGATTTCCTAGCTCTTTTCTACAAGAAGTCTCTATCCTTGAGGGCTTTCCTCAGGGAAGGAGAGAACCATCTAGGTGGTCTTTTCTTAGACTTGATCAGACTTAGGGGGGAGTGTTCATCTATTAGATCCTTTAGGAGGTTGTGAAAGGTATTAAATGCCTCATTGAGGGAAGGGGCTAGGTAAAAGTCCTGCCATTTAACGTTGCCCAGGTTGTACAGGAAGGTGTTCTGGCAGAATCTTTTCAAGCACCTTTTCAGTTTAAATTTAGGGGCTGACTTTATTTGGGGATAGTGTCTGATGCAGGCAATGGCACAATGATCACTTATGTCATGGAAAAACACCCCGGTGTGCGAAATGTTATGAGGTTTGTTAACGAACATGAGGTCCAAAAGGATGTTTTGCTCTGGGTTTTTTCTGTTGGGTCTGGTGGCTACAGGTGTTATTTGTGCCAGCCCACATGCATCACAGAGGTCTTTAAGCTTCATGGAGCTCTCATCATTCCAGTTTTGATTGAAGTCCCTTATTAGAATGCACTCGGTGTTTGCTGTGTCATTCAGACTTTGGAGATGGAGTAGTAGGGCTGTGCCACCAGAAGGCGGTTGATAGCATGCAGCAATAAGGAGTGCCTTATCATTGGAAAGTGTTAGTTTTAGTGCCAGGCATTCAAATTCTTTAGCCTTAGAGGTGCAGTCAACAACTGTGACAGAGAATTTGCTCTTGACATAGAGTACGACCCCTCCCCCGGATGGTCTATCACACCGGAAGGTGCTGTAACCCGCTATATTGATAGCTTTGTCTGGGGTCAAGGGCATAAGCCAGGATTCTGAAATCATAAAGAAGTCAGGGGATGTGTGTAAAATCCATGTTTGAATCAGGCCAAGCTTCTTAAGTAAACTACGGATGTTCACGTGAAGGAGGCTGATGCTCTTGTATTGGGGGAGATCCGCAGGGGTGTTCAGAGAAGCAGGTGGGCCTGGGTTTAGCTCAACATTTCTAGAGCAAAGTAGGAGAAGCAGTAGAAGTTTCTTGAGGTAATGGATTAACCTACTGAATAAACACTTATTACTCCACCTGGTGTGGAGAGGTTTTGCAGTGGCTGATGCATGGCCACTAGGATCATTTGTTGAGAAGAACACATATATGAGTGTTTTAACCATCAGGTTCAGAGGTGCTCTATCATATTCACTGGATAATGCTTGGTGAGAGGGTAGGCAAGACAGTAGGGAGGTCATCCCCAAGGTGTGGTTCCATGTGTTGTTATGAGAGAGCAGAGCTGTGTATCAATCTAACACGGAGCTCTGGCATTGGTGTAGATGGGCAACTGGAATATGGTGTGATTCATAGCTTGATAGGATGAAACAGACAAGCAGGAAGGAATCCTCTCATGGCATTGTTTAGGGTGTTGTATCCTATTGTGAGGCAGTAATGGCAAGGGAGACAGAACCAGGGTGTAAGGAGTTAAGATAAGAAAGCAGGGCTAGCTGGGAGTGAAAAGTTATCAGTTTAGGTGAGGCTAACCATGCATAGACAAATAGGAGTGTAAGGGGTTAGCCAAGCTCTCGATGAAAGAGCATTTAATAGAGGTCGGGGTCGGGGTCGGGACAGGTGGTGTGGGACAAAAAAACACAGTCTTGATTATAGAGCAAGTGGTAGGCACGGGGAAGGAAGAAGAAAAAGTCATGGAGAGCAGAATTTCCAGGTGGCCAATCACAGCAAAAGCTGTATGGCAGCAGCCAATCGGCAGAGTTCAAAAACGCACTTCAGCCAATCGGGGCTCCAGAGCTATTCCCCAGAGTGGTCTGTTGTCTTATCCAGCTTCTTGGGCTCTGTTACGGGTGGGCACATAGCAGTACAGCAGCCACAAGCCCCTGCAGCCCAGTGACAAGCCCCCCCATCCTCGAACCTCGATCACAGTATGAATAGTAAATTGTATCATTTCCTATTCTCTAGTAGTCTAGTGGCACCCCCGTCCCATCCCTGAACCCCAATCATGGTAGAAACAGTAAATGTTAGGTGCTCCAGTCCCTGGGAGTCTAGTGGAATCCCCCCAATCCCTGAACCCTGCTCTCCATAGCCCGGCCACTGCCCCCCTTCCCATAGTGTAAGGACCCCCCTCCCATCCCAATCCCCATTCAAATACAAAAAAGTAGGCACCCAACCCCTTTTCCATAGTGTAGTGTCCCCACTCCCCATCCCGATCCCTGGTCAGATAACAAATAATTTGTTCTCCATTCCATTTTCCATAGTCTAGTGTCCCCCACCCCATACCACACCCTGTTTGACTTAAAAACAAATCACTGCCTCAACCCTCTTTTCCATAATGTAGTGGCCCCCCTCCCGTCCTGATCCCTGATTGAAGAATATAATTATGGTCACTACACCCCTTTTTCATAGTATAGCGGTTTCCCCCCCACTCCGTCCCAATCCCCAATCAAATACAAAAAAATAATCACAACTGCCTTTTTCCATAGTGTAGTGTAGTGACCCCAACACCCCACCACCCACTCAGTCAAACACATCCCACCCAGTACCCCCCATCCCAGCATGGACAGTTAGCTGGTGAGCAGCACAGCCTTCTTCAGGCCTCCATGGCTGCCTGCCAACTGACCTGTCAATAAATGACATCTTACAGTAAATACTACCAGCCCATTAGTTGACACTGTCAGCCAATGGGCTTGTAGTGTTTACAGTAAGCTGTCATTCATTGACAGTTAAGTCGATGGGCAGCCGTGGAGGTGTGTGGAGGGCGCTGTGCTGCTCACCGGCTGACTGCCCATGCTGGGATTGCGGGGGGGAGAACGAGGTGGGATGTGTATGCCTGAGTGGGTGGTGGGGTGGGGGAGCCACTACACCATGGAAAAGAGCAGTTGTGATTATTGTTTTGTACTTGCTCAGGGATCGGGTGAAGGAGCACTACACTATGGCAAAGGTGTATGGGGAACACAGTTTTATCCTTCGATCAGGAATCAGGATGGAGAGGGGGGACCACTACACTATGGAAAAGAGAGTTGGGGCACTGATTTGTTTTTAAGTTGAATGGGGTTCGATACAAGGTGGGGGGACACTACACTATGGAAAATGGGATGGGGAAGTTTTGTTTTTGTAATTTGACTGGGGATCGGGACGGGGAGGGGGGTCCCTACACTATGGAAAAAGGGTGGGTGATGGAGGAACACAACACAGGATTGGGTGGGGGGGGTTGCAGGCCACCCGGCGCATTCTGCTAGGCGAATCCCTGCTGCATGTATGCAAATGTGGCCATAATGGCATGCAAATAGCCTGTCTGTGCCTTGCATGCCTAATAGCCACATTTGCATTTTCCTGGCCGAATATCTGCAATTTGGGCCCAGCACATCCGGAGATGTACTGCGCATCCCCATTCCAGGTATTCAGGCCATCCAGGGGAATGCGCTGGCACATTATCAGTGGCCCCCATTTACGCCGCCTACTAGCATTGCTATATTCAGATGAGATGTACGATCGCGCATCTCTTTTGACTATAGCATTTTTTTGCGCTGGCCCATTTATTTGGGCAGGCTTTGACAATGGGGGCCTATATATCAAAAAATTTAAAATTTTCAGAACCCCAATATCTAATAGTTATATGTTACAAACTCAAAATGTACAGCAGAGGGTTACTAATAATGGATTGATTAACAAGATTTAGAGCATGTAGCAAAGAAAGTCAAATTATGTTTGACAGTTTAAGCATTTCTCTGTAATATTCTTTTAAGCTTAGCATCAAAGAGATTTGGGTGCAAGTTTAACCCATCTTCATGACTACAGCATGAAATTAGCAGTCTGATAAAATGCATTTTGTTTATAGCATGAAGTTAGCAGTTTGATGAAAGCATTTTGTCCCCAAAATGAATTCAGCAGTTTGGCAAAATGCATTTTGTTCACAGAATGAATTTAGGAAACTTACAAATTACATTATGGCCACAAAGTTAATTAATGGGTTGGCAAATGGCATTTGTCCACAGAATGAAGTTATCAGTTTGTCAAAAATAATCTTGTACACAGAATGAAGTTAGCAGTCTAGCAAAGGGCATTTTGTCCACAGAAGGAAGTGAGTGGTCTAACAACATATGTTTTGTCCACAGAAAGAAATAAGGAGCTGACTAAATATATGTTGTTCATTGAATAAGTGAAGGAGCTGACAAAATGCATTTTGTCCACAGAATGAAGGAGTTTGACAGAATGTAGTTTGCCAAGTTTATTGGCCCCACAACCTCCCCATACACCAGTATTTGCCACATAACTACACCGTGCCCCTCTATCCATTCCACAACCACTCATACTCCAGTCTGCCCCATAACAACCCCACTTCAGAAACAGCCCCACAGTTAACCAATATTCTGCCCCACAACTATCCCACACCAAGGTATCTACACTATAACTACCACACCACTGTACTGCATCCTGCTGTTTAAAAAAGACTTTGCTTTTGCTCAACCTGCAAAGAAAAATATAAAACAGTAGTGCGTGGAACAAAAACATTTATTTGTAGGCCCCCCCATGCAGTCATCTTAAAATTAGGGCCAATCATAAAAAAATAGAAACACAAACGAGTCTGATTTAATATAATTTTCTAACACTATGGATGACCCAGTCCTTCAGGAGATTTAAAACAATGCAGGGGGTGGAAGATTGGGAAGAGTATCAGGTAAGGCAGAGGGAGGCGGGAAGGGAGATAAGATGAGCAAAGTTAAGGACATAGGAGAACACTGCCAAGGCAGTAAAGAATGGGGAAAATACCTTTTTAGGTATATAGGCGAGCAGAGAAAAACAGCAAAAGGGATACCCAGTCTGAAAAATGGGCAGGGGAGCGGGTGGTGGGGGACCAGGAGAATACTGAACTGCTAATTATCTATTTCTGTTCAGCATTCACAACGGAAGAGGAATGGAAGGGGGGGATAACTCTAGGATAGCAGAGGTTGTAGGGGAAGTGGTGGATATGGGTCCTTTTCGGGTAGAAGAGATCCTAAGGGGGTGTAAGGACTTGAAGGTTGACAAAGCCATGGGGCCGGATGGGGTTCACCCTAGAGTACTGGGGGAGCTGAGGGATGTACTGGCAACTCCCTTGACTGCCCTATTCAACAATTCCTTAAGATCAGGGATGGTACCTAATGGTTAAAAATGGGCGGATGTGGTACTCCTTCACAAGGGGGGGAGGAAGAGGTGAGCCAGTGAGCTTGACATCTGTGGTTGGAAAACTCATGGAAAAACTGCTCAAGAACAGAATCATCAGCTACCTGGAGGCAAACAGCCTTTGGGGCCCAAGGCAGCATGGGTTTACTGAGGGCAGATCCTGTCAAACGAACTTGATAGAGTTCTTAGACTGCATCACCAAGGTGGTGGAGGGGGGTTCAGTGGATGTGGCCTACCTTGATTTCAGAAAGGCATTTGACTCAGTGACTCACAGGAGACTATTGCACAAAATGGGCTGCCTGGGGCTGGGGAGGTGGTAATAAGGTGGGCACAGAACTGGTCGGAGGACAGAACACAGAGGGTATTGGTCAACAGGGTACTCTCGGAGAAGACTGTGGTCATCAGTGGGGTTCACCAAGGGTCAGTGTTAGGACCACTACTGTTTAATGTATTTATCGGAGACATAGCAGAGGGTCTGGAAGGGAGGATGAGTCTATTTGTAGATGATGCAAAGGTCTGCAACAGAATGGACACACAGGAGGGGGTTGAGATGATGCATAGAGATCTGAGGAAGTTAAAAGGGTGGTCCAGAGAGTGGCAACTGCCGTGCAATACAGCAAAGTGCAGGATCATGCACTTAGACAGAAAAAACAGGAAAATGGAGTACTGGATGGGGGGGTAGGTCCCTGGAGGTAGCAGAAGAGGAAAGGGACCTTGGCATCATCATATCACAGGACCCACAGGTGGCAAAGCAGTGTGGAAGAGCAGTGGCAAGAGTCAGCAGGATATTGGGTTGCATAGGGAGGGAGATCACCAGCAGAAGGAGAGAGGTTATAATTTCCTTGTACACTCAGCTGATCAGGCCACACCTGGAGTATGGGGTCCAGTTCTGGAGGCCGTACCTTGGGAAGGATTTGGAGAGGGTACACTTACCATATGAGGAGAGACTGAAGGACCTGGGCATTTACTCACTGGAGCAGAGGAGGGAGAGGGGTGACATGATCAAGACATTCAAATACTTAAAGAGTATCAATAAAATGCCAGTGGGAAGCCTTTTCCAATTAAAGGAGTGACCTAGGATAAGGGGACATAAATTCCAAATCAAGGGGGGAAGATTTAGTGGAAACATTAGTAAGTACTTCACTGAGAGGGTGGTGGACAACTGGAATGGGCTTCTGAGGGAAGTGGTGGGGGAGAGGATGGTGGGAGAGTTCACGAGGGCATGGGATAAGCACAGAGGGCTGTTGGCATGGGGGGGACTACAGGAAAGGCTTAGTGGATATCTAGGCAAACTGGGCAGACTAGGCGGGCCTGGCAGTGCTTTTCTGCTGTCACATTCCTATGTTCTTTTTTCTCAAATAAAAAGAGTGAAAATTTGATAAGCCAACCCGTCTTTGTAGTGGTAGTACTAGTATACCTTTCACAACCATCACCTGGTTAAAGGACCAATTATTTTGAAATGTGTATAATAGGGCATTTTGATGAAACAATTATTTGATTCAAACAAGAAAAGCACACCCATCTCACTTATAGGAGTATCAGCCAGAAAATTACAACTGAAGGTCTGGTTGAAAACAAAGCTCTGTAAATGGACAATAAATTCCCATCAGGTTCTTGGTGGAACGGTACAAAAGGAAAAGACAACAGACAAGTTGTACTCATGTAATAGATGAAATTTATTACAGATAGATAATACAAACTTACTACCAATACAGTGTAAACACTGGAAGAATACCAGTTTTCCTTATCTAGGCAATGCAGACAATTTCTCTCCAAGGGCAACGTGTTGCAAGGGGTCTTATATCCTGATTATAACAATAGCAACAGCTAAGGAAGATACATAAAATGAATATAACTGGACAAAAACAGGTGGTCTGAGTAACTGTCCTAACTAGTGTGAAAAGTTGCATAGATCACAGCACAATGGAGCTACTCTTCCCCAAGGTCAGCTGCAATGATGTACAAGTGCTGAAGATGGCACTATTGTCTTACATATGAAAATACAGTAAAAACAGAGCGAAAAGCATTTCTTATGGCTGAACATCAGTGAAGCATAGTAGAACCCCGATCCTGATGCTTATGCTTATATGATGTGTCTTCACCCTAAGGTTAGTACATATACCTACATATAAGTTGCTGTCTGCGAGGTGGGGGTACCATCAGGGGTGCTGGACCATGGATAACTTCCCCCCCTTGTTACCTTCAAGAGAAAAGGCAACAACCACAGAAAAGTAGTGGGATAGAATGACAAAAGCTGTCATTTACAAGTCCGAAGCACAAGCCTTGTAAAGCAATTCAAGTTGATCACGATGTTATCTAAGAGTGCGTCGCAGACAACAAAGGGTTGGTATCAGAAAAACAATCAAAAATGCTTGAATAATAACAAAAACTTTCAAAGTTAGTTCTAATCAACTGTGGGGAAAAGCAACGCTTAAATCACCATCATGAATAAGTGCATTAAGAACATCACCAGCTTAAGAAATGTTGTTGCTAATATAGATAAGATGGGAATCCTTTCGAGCTAAAAGGGATTTCAAAGAAAGTGTCAAAGGGTCTATGTGTACATTAAAGATAGGCAAATATTGAGTCAAGGCAAGCAAGTATTGAGGTTCAGTATCAATAACATCTGGTTCAGGGATGGGAACAGGAGTGATAACTGTATGACCAATGACAGTTTTCTGCTGTGGAGTAAAACAAAAATTAGGAAATAAATAGCATATTTTGGAACCATAAGCAAAGGAATCATGATTTGTCACTACACAGTACTGCCCATCAGAACTGTAGGTAACTCTTACAGTTGGCACTCTCCATCATTGTAGATGTATAAGACAAGTGAAGGATTGGTTGGTGAGCCCATTGCACCTCCTCCCAGTAGCTTCGGGATGCAGCTGTTTCAGCATCTGGCACTGAAGATGCAGCTTGCAAAGACTGTTCAGTCAGGTTGGACGGCAGATCATCACCCAAGGAAAATTAACAATCCAAGTGTTCTGGCGAATAAAACCACAGACAGGTTTAACAATGTCAAATATGTCACAGTGGCATAGGTAATAATATCCTTTCTTGGCACAGGAGTTGGTATGCCGTGCAACCCAAACTTGTAGAACAGGATGGTAAACAAGCAAAGAAGGCAAGTCAGTTCGTTCTTGATTAATGTTCTCAGCAAGATGTCTGATGGAATTAATGACAGCTAGTTGTCAAAGACAGATATTTGTGGATTAAAGTAAGGTAGTGACACAGTGAAAGTAATAAACAGGTTGTCATTAATTGTACAACGTTTAGTAAAATAGCATGGTGCTTGGTTTGGATAATTTGAAACATTCCCAAGATTTCTAGCAATAGACATAGAAATATTGACAGAATTTGATATACACAATGTAATGCATGCAGTAGATTTGTAGTGAGAACAATACCATTTAGACATTCTCCTGTCATGAATAATATCTGGAATACGTCCTGTTTTCAAATCCCTGAAAAGATTGTTAACAGTGGCAATTAACATAAGAACCATAAGTGGAGCATAAAAGTTCACAGGCAATATATTGCTTGTCTGCCTCCTTGTTATTTTGGAAAATTAGTTCATTAATTTTGTTTTTGGTATCATTGAACCCTTTTGCAATTTCTTGCATGTTGTAAACTGTGAAGTGCTCTTCCTTACTTAACCCATCTACACCATGTAACAGTGGTGGTAGCACATCATTTTTAACAGCTTGTTGAAAATTAAGTGTTTGTGCTTTAATAGCAGCTATATCTGCTCTATTCCAGGTTGACATTCCTGAACCAAAAAGGCCAGAGATGGTGCCTGCTGCACTGGTAACATCTGCAGTATCATGGCTCATCCGTTGTTTGCTCTTTGCATTAGGTGCGGGTCTAAAAACTCCAAAGTGTTCAGTGGCATGAGGTCCACTAACTGGATCATTTGTGCAAGTTTGGTAAGCAGCAACAATGTCTACAAGCATCTTATTGAAAATTTAAGAAGTGCTGGTTGTGAGACAGAAACCAAACTCACCATATTCCAATGTGTAAGATTAAACATAACTGGGACATGAATAAACTGTACATTGTTAATCAAAGCTCCTGGAAGGGAAGTGGTGATCAAACCACTAGGAGGACCAGGCTCCTGAGGAGGACATTCAGTCAGTTCTTCTTCAGTGGGTGGGACTACAGAAGGAACATAGCTTCAGTAGCCATATAGTTGTGAAAACCGAAAGCTTGTTACTCCTCAGAGGTGAGGTGGTCACAAAAGGTAGGATCTATGAAAGCAGTTAAGTTGTAGAGACCAGTGTGTCTAGATGTGGCTTGTCGAATGGAGAGTGTACTGTTTGGTGCAATCCCTGTGTTAGGCCATTTGTGAAAAGTTCCTTTAGATAAACGTGCTACAGGAAGTATGTAACCATTATAATCAGTTTCCCATCATATCTGCAAAGTGGATTTGTCTGGGGCAACAATCATGACATTAAGATAGGCATCTGAGCCTTCCTTAACAGTAATCAATTTGTTGGGGATGTCTATACGGACTCCCTGGGGGCTGGAGATGGGTGCATCTCTAACTGTATGTTCAAGGTTCTGAAGCAAATGTGATATGCATTGTCTCTGGTCAGTAATAAGGGGTTTGTCTTGAGAGTAAGTCAAAGAAAGTAGTCCCACCAGGATGAGGAGTTGAAAGATGGCCATCTTGATAGTGTATCTGAAAGAAACAGAATAGGATTGTTAAGTGAGGGGCACTATTCCGCCCTAAGTAGGTTAGGAAAAGTAGTATTAGTTACCTTTATACAACTTGAGCTGATTAGCATGGAACCACTTGTCAGTGGTCTGTTTCTGATGCTGAACTCTCACCTGATAAACAGCAGGGCTGAGTTTGTTGACAATCTGAAATGGACCTTTCCATTTGCTGGTAAATGAGTCAGCTGGTGATCTGTATTGGAGAAGCATGACTTGATCTCCAACTTGCCAGTCGACTTCTTTGGCCTGCTTATCAAAATGGGATTTTGCGTGTTGTTGGGCTTTACCCATATGATTTGCAGTGAACAAATATGTTCTCATGATGTCATCCTGAAGTTTTTCAACATATTTATCCACAGATATCCTATCTGCTGTAGGACTGTGGAGGTCAATCAACAGGTGTGCAGGTAATCTCATGGCTCTACCAGTCATAACCTCGTACGGTGTGCACTGAGTAGTGGCTGCTGGGGTGCCCCTTATTGCCATCAGCAGTAGTGGTAAGAGAAAATCCCAATCCTTGGGATTGTCAATGATGAATCTGCATAACATCTGTTTGATTCTTCTGTTTGCTGTTTCTACCTGGTCTGAGGATTGAGAATGGTATGAGATATGGAATTTCTGATCTACTCCAAGCATTTGGAGTGTCTCCTTCATCAGCTCAGAAGTAGAACTGGTTCCCTGGTCTGAGTCTACCTTAAGGGATAGGCTCCACCTGGAGAACAATTGATCCACCAGGATCTTGGCAGTTGCCTTTTACGGTGTTATTTCAAGTAGGGAATGCCTCAACCCACTTGGAAAACAAATCTGTGACAATAAGTGCATACTTGTTGTTCTTGCTGGAGTTAGTCAGTGAGCCAATGACATCGATTTGTATCACATTCCATGGTCCAGATTGCCTTTGTGGCAGTAGTTTGGCATTTCTTTTCACTGAACTAGGATTGTTCTGGGCACACATTATGCAGTTGTCCACATAGTGCTCCACGTCTTTAGTCATACCAGGCCACCAGATGACAGTTTTAAGTCTCTAGATGGTGTTATCTGCCTCCTGGTGTCCACCAGTGGGGGTGTCATGAACCATATGGATGAATCTGGTTTGTGAGGATTGTGGTACAATCCATAGTTTGTGACCTATGTCGTCCTTCCTATGCCAGATCAGTTTCTGATCATGAGGTAGGTGTATGTTGTCAGAATGTCTTTTATATGGACTACCAGTAGGTAGTTTCTGTTTAATTCCTTTGTCCAGGTATTTGAACACATCTTTTAGTTCTGGGTCAGATTTCTGTGCAGCAGAAAGGTCCAGTAGAGGTTCTGGTTGTGGTTTCTGCATGGTGTTGGCAACTAAGAGGATGACTGCCACAGCTACTGGGTGAGTAACTGACCACATTTTCCCCCTCAAGCGTCTGCTTTGGCAAGTGAATATGCTCAATCAATGAATTTGTAGTAAGGGTCAGTTTTGCAGTGAGCCTTTACCTTGTGAATGTACAGTTTATGAGTAAACTGTTGTGTCAGGTGTGTGTGTGTGTGTATATATATATATATATATATATACATATATATATACAAACAAATTTCTGTATTTGACAGGTGTGCCATCAGAGGATATGAAATTCTTCTTCTCCCAGAATGGTAGAAACTCAGTAAGGGAGGAGCAGACCCAGTTAGAGCCTGCAAATATGATAGCATCCTTAGCAATATGGGGCATGACCTGCAGAGCACAGGCCACAGCTGCCAATTCGGTATACTGTGAGGAAATGATGGTACATTTCCTAGCAATGCACATGAAGTCACCAACTGGATAGACTATGAACACACCACATCCTGCTACATGTTCTCCCTCCACATAGGAGATAGAGCCATCTGTGAGGACATGGTACATGGTGGTATCCTCTAAGATAGCTGGTGTAGCTGGTAGAAATGGTCCCGGCTTGGGTTTGTCAGGAGGTTGGAGCGCACAGTGGCTTACCTGCGTAGAGTAGGCCATGAGCTAGAATGAATGGCATTTTTGCAGGTAGTATCTTAATGTCCCTGTCCTGCAAAAGCAAAGACCAGTGGGGGAGTCTGGTATTAGAAACTGAATCATCTTTTTCTTTGTCTGAAAGCAGGAAGTTGGTTAGGGTGTGACAGGTATGCAAGATGATAGGTGTATACCCAATGATTACATGAAACGTTTGACAGCCCAGTAGGTTGCCAAAAGCATTCTTTCACAGAAACTAAACTTTCTCTCTACTGGAAATAGAATCTGAGAAGCATAGGCAATGGGCCTGAAATATCCATTGTACTTTTGTGCCAGCACTGCAGACATGGCCACATCAGATGTAACAGTTTTCAAATGGAATGGAAGATCTGGGTTAAGACTGATCAGTGCTGGGGCTGAAGCTAAGGCCTGTTTGAGCCATGTCACAGCATATGTATGAGTGGGGCCCGTGTCCATGGGACATCCTTTTTCAGAAGTTCATACTAGGGAGAGGCCTTCAAGGCAAAGTCAGGGATAAAATCCCTGGAATAGTTTACCATTCCTGGGAAGTGTTTGAGTGTTGCCATGCTAGTAGGAATTGACACATCTTGCAAGCCCTGGATAATTTTGACAGCTGGGCTCCTACCTTGGTCTGTAATGTGTAGGCCAAGGAAAATGACCTTCTCATACAGTTGTGCCTTGGAGGGATTACGCTTGAGGTCTGCTCCCCTGAGGAGCGACAGAAGTTCATCTAGAAGGACCAAATGATCATCTTTCGTGGTGGTTGCTAGGAGCAAGTCATCCATATACTGCAGGAGACACTGGGGTGTGGAGAACCCCTGCAGAGCATCCATCATGTGGAGCTGGAAGAGGGAGGGGCTATTTTGAAATCCCTGGGGGAGACACATCCAGGTGTATTGACATCTGTGAAAGGTGAAAGTAAATTTGTATTGGCTTTCCTGTGCTAATGGGGGTGACCAAAATCCATTAGAAATGTCAAGAGCTGTGTACCACTTATTGTTAGGTATCAACAGCTTGAGTACATCAGGTGCTGATGCTACTGTTGCTGCACAGCTAGGAGTAACCTCATTGAGTTTTCTGTAGCCAAATGTGAGTCTCCAGGCCCCATTCGGTTTCTTAATGGGCCAAATAGGTAGATTGACAGTAGAGTCACAGGTCCTAAAAACTCCTTGTTGAAGTAGTGATTGCAAAGTGTCAGCAGGAAATGGATACTGCTTCTGTCTCACAGGATCAGGCAACGTGATTTCAATGGTAGTATGCATTCTACCACAGTCATGTTTGTTGGTGGCAAACATGTCAAGGTGTTTTTGCAGCAAGGGTGCAAGCTCAGAAAACAGGTCATGACTTTTGAACAAGGACATGATGTCATATTCCTTGTTGTTATGGGAGATAGCTGCCACCACGTGTCAGTCTGGGATGGCAACAGCATGACATTGTCCTTTGATCTGAATGAGGAGCCTGTTGGCTAGATCTGCTACACAGCCATGTAATGCTAAGAAGTCAATTCTCAGAATGCTGGGGTGATGACATAGAACCATGAGGTCAAATGCAAAATTAGTCCTGAGGTGACCTACCACCACAGGTAGAGGAACAGATTAGTAGGTGTGTAGCTGGGTACCATCTACACCCTGTGCACTGGTCTTCCAGCCAGTGGACCAGTCAGATGAGACAGGGTCCTCATCATGGAGGACTGACATGGCTGCTCCAGTGTCCAGAAGATTGGTAAGTTGGTGGCCCCCGACTGTGGCCTTTACACAAGGCCGTCTGTTTGTGTCAATAATCAGGTTACTCACAATCCAGTCTGGGGCCTGTAAATGTCAATAAAATTTTCCAGAATTGGTATCATCTTCCTGTTCTTGAAATCGAAGGCCTGCAGGATCTTTTAAGGCCTCCTGTATGTCTTGCACTGGGTACAAGTGTACTTTTGATATCACAGGTGCAACGATGGTCTGGTCAGTGACCGATGCAACCTCCCCTTGTCTGCTCAATGACTTGACAGCCAGGGCTAGTGCAACTATACATCATGCAGCAGTGGTTTCTCTTTCCTCCAATGGCTTGCAGAGGGTTTCATTCTCTTTTCTTATTTGTTGATAGCTAGGACCATTTCAGTATTGGTTCAGGCTATTCTGTTGGGCATTTGGATTTTTCCAACTGCCTCTGTTGTCCTTGTTCCTGTAGTTCTGGTCCCCCCATATGACTGTTTGTCATCAGAAGGGATAAACGTTTTCTGGTTATTTCTCTCCACTGCGTAGTGGGTGGGGCATCTGAGGTAGGCTGAACTGTAGCTGCCTTGTTAGGTTTGCTGGAAAAAAGGGTATGGAGATAGACCTGATACCTTAGTGAGGATAGCAGCAAACTTACCGGTATCTGGGAAAACGTTAAGCTCAGTCTTTTCCTGCAAGGTCGGATACATTTTCTGGATGTACAAGTCCTTGTACTCAATTTGTTCCATATTGAAATCCTCATCTGTGAAGGCCTTCCCAGTTCTGTATGTGAGCCACAACCATTGATGGTAAGTGACTGGGCTCTCCTTTGCACCTTGCTTTACTTTGTACGCCAAGTGTGTTCCCATGATTCCCAGGGAATTTGCACATGAGGGCAGTGGTGATCTCATCAAAGGATGCATTACCATCATTCCACACTGTCTCTGACAGCTTGGCCAAGAGGGTTGATTCAACTGCCTGTCGCAAGACTTGAATCTGGTATTGGGGTTGGAGTGAGTGCTTCTCGTAAAGGGAGTGCACTTTCTCCAAATGGCAACTGAGATTGTCAGTTGGGCCCATCTGTCCGATGTTGTGCAATTTTCTGGACAGAATGAGTGACTTGCAGGGGATTGAAACTATGCATTGTCACACCCAGCTCATAGAAACATAGAAACATAGACTTTTATGGCAGATAAGGACTGCTTGGCCCACCTAGTCTGCCCATTTCCCTACCTAGAGGATAAGCTGCAGATCCTATTTAACCAACAGCCTATTTCTTCCTACCCCCCCACAAAAATTGCCTTATGTCTGTCCCATGCATTCTTGAATTCTCCCACAGTTTTAGACCCCACAACCTCCTCAGGAAGGCTGTTCCATGTGTCCTCCACCCTCTCTGAGAAAAAATACTTCCTCACGTTGCCCCTGAGCCATTCCCCCTCAATCTTCGGATTGTGTCTGTTGTATGGTCCCGCATAGTGCAGCCTCTGCTGCAGCAACAGCAATGGCCTTGTACATGTGATCCTGAATGATCAGCTCTTTAAGCAACTTGTCAGTTTCATCCCCGATGGCCTTTTGATCCTGCAGGACAGTGATCCTACTGATCGCGTCATTAATCATGCCGCAAATCTCCGTCTCATCGCTCCTAGTGATGGGAGTGAGTGGAACTGCATTACAGATTACAGGCCCTCCAGTTGTGTCATGGGGGCTGCCATCTTGGTGTTGTATGTGGCATCCACCATTTTTGCATAGACATGGTGATGAAGTGCGCGTGCCGACATCGGTGCCATCTTGTGAATGGCAAATGGAAGTTGTTCCACCACCGGGGTTGGAATTACGTGTGGTGTGGCATGCCTCATCATCAAAGTCAGAGTCGTCATCACTGGATGATGCAGTCTCAATGGGCGTATACTGAAACCAATTCATGGCCTTAACATGGCTGGAAAGAACCTCCCGTTGATAGCACAACTTCGTCATCTTTTGTCTACACTTCTGGTGACAGAGTTTTGCAGTGCCTGCGCAATACCTCTCTCAACCTCTCTTGGCAACACTGTATACATGGTGCTCAATTCAATGTTTTCCCTAAGCTCTTTATCCAACTCACAACTCACATGCTTATAATCCTCTTTCTTTTTTTTTTTTACTTAATCTTTATACTCCCCCTACCCTCAGCACACCCACTCTTCGGGAGACACCTATGGCCTTCTAGTACCCGCCCTCTTACCTGGAGCCCGGTGCAGTCCATCTCCCATGTAGCCATGGTTATATCCCCCAGGTGGACACAGGGCTGGGCCACCCCCAAAGTCCTTCTTGTTGTCGTCGGGACGCTGGTACCAGAACAGGCAGAGGCACTAGGGTTGAGGGCCTGGTGCTCCATCTACCAAGAGTGCTGCGGAGTGATTTTCCCTTTTCTTGTGGGAGTGGTGCATGCCTGAATGTCAAGGTATCACCGCCGACATCAACAACTCCCAACCCCCTCTGTACATTCATGCATTTGCTGTGTCTCCGGCTTCCACCAGAGGCCAGTCAGGTGCCAAGTGTGTGTCCCCCTCCTTCCCGGGAAAGGAGAGCTGTCCTCCAGATGCTCAATCCTTTCCTTTCCCTGCTGAATCCCAACACCCTGGGCTCATTTCCGAACCCGGGTCACCAGCGTGGAGCGAGGTGTGGCATCCAGCGCCTCAACCCTCAGTGCCACTGGGCCAATCCTCTTTCAACTCAGCATTCTCATCTCTCAAAGCCTCATTTGTATCACTCAAAATATCATTCAAATGCACTAACTGTTTCTTATCACATCTTTCACAATCGTCTCTTAACAAACATAACTCTCGCTCAGTGTCTTGAGCAGTACAGTGCAGCAGTCTCGAATTAACATCACAGAGTGACTGTGTCTCTGCTAGTATCCTTTCCTTTTTCTGTAACTCCAGTTCCTGCAAGCCGATCTCTTTTTTTAAGGATGAGCTTTGCAGTTCAAGGGAAGCACATCTCGCTATGAGACTCTCAACAGCGGTATGTAGAGTCGCAACCAAAAGACCTTTGAGATTGTATTTCCTAGTTGTTTGTGTGGATGCTAAGTAATGGTCAGATGTGAGCAGCAATAGTTTGTCTGCAGATTTTGTGTCCAGTGTGAAATCTGTTCGTCCGCCATGGGATGTGAGGTAGTTTGAGACATCGAGTCTCAGTTCTCTGCACAGATCAGACATAACAAATAAGGGGTAGACAACAAATAAGCAGTTCAGAAACCTGGTAAAATACCCTGGTGCTGTCACCTACTGCTTTCCGGTCCACAGAGGTTGATGGGTTGTGCCAGGGGGCATGCTGTCACTCGCAAAGGGAGTGTAAAGGGTCCGGTGTGGGACTGCCATGCCCCAGACCAAGACAGTGTGGGTCTACCACAACTGCTACCACTGTAAGCATGAGTAGGTCCAAGTAGGCGAAGATCACACTACACTACTCAACACTCAAAATAAATTGAACGTGATTCTTCCCTTGTACATTCCATCTGCTTGCGGTCGCCAAATGTAAATTGGTAATAAATTCCCCTGTCAGGTTCTTGGTAGAACGGTACAAAAGGAAGAGACAACAGACAAGTGGTACTCATGTAATAAATGAAATTGTGATTGGTTGGCATCCATGGCACTCCAGACATTACCTCATGGGTTACAGCCCACCTGATAGGCTAGTGATGCACATGACCCAGATCAGATTTCAGGATATCCAGGTCCCAGGAACCCCTGCTCTCCAGTTTTGAATTGTGCATCTGAACAGGCAAGAAGCATACCAGGGACCCCTGTCTGCTCTTCTTTCAAGGTAAGAAAGTTTTCCTGTAACTTCTAGTAGGCAACTGGCTGTTAGTGCTGCTATTCCTCCTATCTCAGAATCTGTGGGATTTCCTCTCCCTTTTTATCCCAAAATTATCTGGAGGACCCTTGTAATTCCCTGTTGTAACTACATTACTAGGACAGGGCGTTTTTGCCCTGCATCTCTTTGTTTGTTTAGCACTAGTTTAGCCTATGGCGTTCTTCTTCTCTGTTTGCGAGTGGAGCAATGATTTTTACGGGAGGAGAAGCTGATCTCCGCTCCCCCGGCTGTCTCCAGCATTGTGCACAGCCCTGAGGACATTCCCCGGTAGCGTGGGGCACTCCTCGGCTGTCCTGTGAGCTCATCAGAGCCGTTTGCTCCTCTGGACGCCATCCTGGCCTTAAGGGCTCCCTCCCTAGCGTGACCGCAGTCGCGGTACTTTTCAGCTCCTCGGAGCCGTTTCTCCTCTGCCAGGACCCTTGAGGTTTTCCTCAGAGAGGCCCACACCGGGCCTCCTCCACGCGGCCCTCCACCATGCGGCCTGGCTCTCCCTCCCCCATCAGGGCATTTCTCTGGCCTCACTGAGCCACGTGGCCCTGCTGCTCCCTTTAGCTGCCACATGGAGAGTGGCTTCTTCCCCCACAGATCCCCGTCTCCTAAAAGCAGCATGGGGACTCTCCCCGACCACCCAATTTTTTGTTTTGTTCTCTCCCTTGGCGTTCATGGCATGCAGGTCGGGGTGTCCTCCATTTACTAAGCGTGAGCCAGAGAGCTCGGCGGCAAGGAAGGGGACTCCTTTTGGCACGAGTCCCAGAGACAGGAGGCAGAGGGCCTGAGATGGGCTTTCCCCAGCAACGCCCGTAGCTCAGGCCTTCCTGGCCTCCCGCCCAATGGCGCCCCCCCTCCTGGACACAGGCTGGCAGGACAACAGCAGAGCAGCACTGTGGTTTGGCAGGGCGAGACAGAACTCGCCCTCGTGAGCTCCCGAGGCTCTCCTTCGGGAAGGGAATCGCCACCCAAATTTTTTTTTTTCGGGTAGAATGCCAAACCGTGAGGCCTACGCCATGTTAAAAAAAAAAAAAAGGGGAAAGGGGGCACGCCAGCGGTCGACGGTCCGCTCCACCTACTGGCAGAGGCCCATGTATCACCAGGAGATGGGGGGGAGTATCTTGGTTCCCCTAGAGGACGGCTCCTCCAGGGCGGCCCTGCATCCAGGCCCCCCCTTCGGATTGAAAAAAAAAAAATCTAGAAAGCAATGTGGGAAGCCACCAACAGGTCTACTCGGGTCCCTCCCACAGCGACCCCAGTAGGACCACCACTCTTGGCGGACCTCGGCCCCCTCCCACAGCGGGCCCTGACTCCCCAATTGGACCGAAAGCCTTGCTTCCCACGAGCCCAGCAATAGGGGTCCTCCCCACAGCACCCCTATTTCCTGGTGCTCCCCCCGTACCAGGCTGAACCAGGCATGATTATATAAATGGAGGCGAAGGCCCTAAGTGTTTTATCCCTATGATACAGGGGACGTATCCTAAGTGACCCTCTCTCATCTCCTTACAGATGGTCAAGGCAAAGAAGTGCTCATCCTGCAACGCCACCCTCCTACCCCAAACCCCAGGGCCACTGTGTGCGGCCTGCCTCCTAGACGATGACCTCTCCTCAATGGAGGGACTCGTAACTCCCTCCACCTCCGGTGCAGCAAGTCAACTTGGGTGGACCCAGGTTCCTTATTGATACAGAACCAGCAGGCGGCGGTGGCCATGATGGAGTCAGCAAAATTTTATGCTTAAGATTATGGAGGCTGGAGGCCATCACCCAGCAGAGACCAAGAGCCCCCAGCCGGAACACCACCGGACAAGAGGGATGCCGAAGTACCACCCATGCGGAGGAGGCCCGCCCTGTGGCACCCGTCACGGAACTCCAGAAGGCAGGGGAGAGGGCCGACGCGGAAGAGGAGGAAGAAGAGGAGGAGACCGGATTCGACTCAGACACGGAGGACACAGACCTCCAGACAACTCCATCCCTGACCACCAAATTATGTTCCTTCGATACCATACCCGGCCTCATGAAGATCATCAAGTCTACTCTGGGCCTGGCCACCAAGGAACCAATGGAGGAAAAACCTGAGTCCAAACTCGATCCCATGATCCAGTTAAGACCCACAACCGCAGAGACCTTCTCGGTGTGCCCAGCCATTGAAGAGGTGGTTCTCTCAGAGTGGCAGTCCCCCGACCCGGGTAGAATGCCAAACCGTAGGAACCTAAACAGGATGTACCCGGTTCAGGACGACAAGGCTGAACTCTGGTGCAAGGCACCCATCATCGACCCTCAGGTGGTGGCCCTGAGCAAAAGGACGGTTTTACCTTGCGGCATTATAGCCCTCAAGGATCCCACGGACAACACGTTGAGGACATGCTCAGGAAGACTTTTGAAATTGAGGGTACCACAGCAAAAGCTATGACCACTGCCATCTACACCTCTCGGGCCCAGATCCGCTGGCTCGAGGAGCTCCAAGAACAGACTGTCCCAAAGTCGAGGGAAGCAGAGCTGCTAGAATGCTCCCTAGACGCATCTAGGTACCTCGCTGACATGGCAGTGGACTCCCTACGACTTCAGGCCAGGGCCGCCGCCATCATCAACTGAGCACGCAGAGCATTGTGGCTTAAGCTCTGGGATGCCGACACCGAATCAAAGACATTACTACAAAACTTACCCCTGAAAGGGAACCATGTGTTTGGGAGGGTCTACAGAACTATCTCAAACAGAGGAAGGTAG
Organism: Neoceratodus forsteri; assembly: GCA_016271365.2. Lineage (NCBI taxonomy): Eukaryota > Metazoa > Chordata > Ceratodontiformes > Ceratodontidae > Neoceratodus > Neoceratodus forsteri. The sequence continues at coordinate 1,687,817,480 of CM057452.1, read as the reverse complement.
GGACCTTCTCAAGACTAAGTCAAAGCCCGCCTATCTACCCTCCACAAGACGGAGATTTCAGCCCGGGATCAAGAGTCAGAATCATAGGGAATCGTTCCCTCAGAACAATTCCTTTCGGAGTAGGGGTTTCCCTTCCAGCTCCCTCGGCCACTCACCCCAGTCCTACCAGCCCTCCTTCAGACCGCGGGGTCAAAGAGCTGGAGGTTGTGGTAGAGGCTTCAGAGGAAAGCGGTGACTCACAACCACGTACCGACGACAGGCGGGGACAGTACCCACCGGTGGGGCAGAGGCTGGCCCTATTCGCCCACCGCTGGCTACACACCACCTCGGACAGGTGGGTGAGGGACATGGTGTCCAACGGTTACACCATCGAATTAACAGGGCTACTGGTCCCACACCGGTTCATCTCATCCCCCATCCCAAAAAGACGAGTCTCCCCTCACCAGGTCCAGCAGATTCTGACAGAACTGATCCGGAACAGGGCCATCCAACCCGTACCGGGCCGAGAGGAGGGCATGGGCCTGTACTCCATTTTCTTCCTAGTTCCCAAGAAATCAGGGGAACTAAGATCAATCCTGGACCTAAAACTACTGAACTGTCATGTGGTGGCCCATCGATTCAAGATGGAGACCATCAGGTCCACTCTACGGAGCCTCAGGGTAGGGGACTTCATGACGTCGATCGACCTGAAAGACGCCTACCTTCACATCCCGATCCTCAGGAACCACAGGCAGTTCCTCCGTTTCCACATACTGGGACACCACTTCCAGTACAAGATGCTCCCCTTCGGCCTGTCGTCAGCACCCAGAGTGTTCACCAAGGTGTCCATCACCATGGTGGCCAGACTCAGGGAGCAGGGACTGGACGTCATTCATATTTGGACTGACTGACATCCGCTCCCGCTCTGCGGAACAGGCTCGGGCTCACACGGAACTCGCCCTGCAGACACCTCGACGCTCACGGCTGGGTGGTGAATCGGGAAAAGAGCCACCTCCACCCCACCCAACAGATAGAGCACCTCGGAGCCGTCATCGACTCTGCCGAGGGCTGGGCAAAGCCATCACCGGCCCGAATCCAGAACCTCCGGAATCTGGCGCGTGACCTACAGTCGCACTCCCACACAACAATGGGGAAGGTGGCTCAGCTCCTAGGGTGCATGGCCTCCTGTATCAACCTCGTGCCCTGGGCCAGATGGCTCATGCGTCCCCTACAGAATTACACCCTGTCACTCGGGGCCCCGGACGAACACAACCTTCAGCACACGGTACTCTTACCCACGGTGGTAAGGTCATCCCTGCGCTGGTGGATCACCACGAAAAACATGAACAGGGGAGTCCCTCTGGAGGGCCCTCGACCGATCCCGATAGAGACGGACGCGAGCCTGTCCGGCTGGGAGGCATGCCTAGGGGATGCCTCAGCTTGGGGAACGTGGTCCCCAGCGAAGACCCACCTCTCCATCAACATCCTGGAGATGAGAGCGGTCTTCCACGCCCTACAGGCGTTCGGTCACCTCATACGGGGGCACTCCGTTCTAATCAAGTCCGACAATCGCGTGACGGTGGCGTACATCGCGAAGCAGGGAGGGACCAGGAGCAGGGCCATGTCCAGAGAAACCACAAGGGTAATGGCCTGGGCACAGGCCCATCTATTACACCTGAGCACGATCCACTTGGCAGGAAAGCTAAACGTAAGGGCGGACTGGCTCAGCAGACAACCCATCCATCCGGGAGAGTGGCGACTCCACCCGGCTCTGTTCCAGTCAATACAGGCAGCATGGGGACCCATCCCCCAAGATCTGATGGCGTCACAGGACAACGCCCAGGTTGACTCCTACTACTCCCGTTTCAGAGACACCCACTCTCTGGGCACGGACGCCTTGTCTCACCCATGGACTCAGGAACGCGCTTACGTGTTCCCGCCCCTGCCCCTCCTTCCACAGGTGCTGAACAAGATCTGCGAATCACGACTCACCATTATCCTGGTGGCCCCATACTGGCCACGGAGGTCTTGGTTCACTGTGGTGCGACAGATGTCACTAGCCAGCTTCCGACTACCCGTCCGACCAGACATGCTCTCACAGGGACCAGTACTTCACCCGTCCCCTCGGACCCTAAGGCTCACGGCCTGGCTCCTGAGAGGGAACGATTGACAGCGACGGGTTATCACGAGTCGGTCATCAGTACACTGCTTCAATCCAGACGCACCTCCACCACATCCACATACGAGAGGCAATGGGCCATCTTCTTGCAGTGGTGCCGTCTGGGGATCGGTGCGGAACAGGCCGATCTACCCACTATCCTCTTATTCCTCCAACAAGGGTGGACAAGGGGCTAGCGCCGGCCTCTCTGAGGTACAGTTGGCAGCTACTGGGCCAGGCGGGGCTCGTGGAGGACATCCCGAGGCCCACCCAGGCGCCACTCGATTCTAAGGGCGGTAGAGCTCCCTCGCCCCAGGGTCAGACCGACCATCGCCCCATGGGATCTACCGCTGGTGTTGGGTTCTCTTAGGGTCCCCCCCTACGAACCGCTCACAGAGGCGGACCTGTTCTGGGTCGATCTAAAGACCACCTTCCTCATGGCCATTTGCTCGGCCCGAAGAATCAGAGAGCTCGGCTCCCTATCCTGCGCCGAACCATACACCACGTTCACCCCGCTAGGAGTCAGGCTGACCACGGTACCGGCTTTTCAGCCTAAGGTCCCGACCAAGTTCCACAGGGAACAACCGATCGACCTGCCTACCCTGCCCCGAGACGGTTCCCAGGGCGAGGGCAGCACTCCCGATTCCCTGGACGTCGGGTCGACTCTTGCAGTCTATCTGACCCGAACCAGTCTCATTCGCAAGATGGAGAGACTTTTCATTGTCTCAAAGGGACGGAGGAGGGGGCTCGCAGCCTCCAAGACCACTATCGCAGGGTGGCTCCGTAGGGTCATCCAGCAGGCCTACTCAGCCAATCAGTTGACTCCACCACAGGGGATAAGGGCCCATTCCACCAGAGTGTGGGCTACATCCTGGGCAGAAAGGGCTTGGTGTCCCCTGAAGATATTTGAGAGCGGCCACCTGGAGCTCCTCCATACTTTCGCCAGACACTACAGGCTGGAACAGCTGCGGGACTTCAGGACCACTTCGCTACCCAGGTTCTATCTGCGGCTCATCCTTCATGACACTCCAAGGCATCTGCTTCCCACCTAGTACTAACTGCTTCTTATCTCCCATGAGGTAATGTCTGGAGTGCCATGGATGCCAACCAATCACAATGGGTGTTTACTCACCTGGTAAAGGTGATTGTGTTGGTTGGCATCCATGGCACTCCAAGGCCCTCCCTCCGGAGTGCTTGGAGTGTCATCATGGACGCTTGGAGGTCCCTACTTCCTCGGGGCTTGAGGGCGGACATTTTCAATGCAACAAGTTAAGTCGAACTCCGGTTCGAGCTAGTCTGTACCTAATAGGAAATAAACTCAGGCTTCGGCCTCGCTTATTGTCACATGTTGTAGTGGACCTCCTTCTTTGTACGCTCTTATCTTCTCTACTGTGTATTTTACTATCAGGGCTATTGTACTAACTAGATTCCTTTTCAGCTATGGAAGATTCAAACTGGAGAGCAGGGGTTCCTGGGACCTGGATATCCTGAAATCTGATCTGGGTCATGTGCATCACTAGCCTATCAGGTGGGCTGTAACTCATGAGGTAATGTCTGGAGTGCCATGGATGCCAACCAACACAATCACCTTTACCAGGTGAGTAAACACCCATTTATTATGGATAGATAATACAGGCTTACTATCAATACAGTGTAAACACTGGAAGAATACCAGTTTTCCTTTCCAAGGCAATGCAGACCATTTCTCTCTAAGAGCTACATGTTGTAAGGGGTCTTATACCCTGATAATAACAATAGCAATGGCTAAGTAAGACACATAAAATGAATATAATTGGACAAAAGCAGGTGGTCTGAGTAACTGTCATAACTAGTGTGAAAAATTGCATAGGTTGCATGGATAACATCACAATAGGGCTACTCTTCCCCAAGATCAGTTGCAATGATGTACATATGCTGAAGATGGCACTGTTGCCCTACATATGAAAATACAATAAAAACAGAGCAAAAAGCATCTCTTATAGCTGAACATCAGTGAAGCACAATAGAACACAGATCCTGACACTTATTCTTATATGATAAGTGTCTTCGCCCTAAGGTTAGTACATATACCAACATATAAGTTGCTGTCCATGAGGTGGGGGCACAATCAGGGGTGCTGGACCATGGATAACAGCACCCACATTCAATGAACAGAGACACAATTACCTGGGAATAATAAGAATGGGACAGCTATCCCACTTTATTGTAGGTCAAGGTAAGAATTTTTATTCTAAATGGAAAACCATCTGCAAACATTTCTCTGGCACATTAATCTACATTTGAAGGATTAAACCATATGTAACACTTCCATAATTGTTCCCCTTATTAAATTATAAGTGCAAAAACTAAAACCTACTTATGGAATGTATCTCTCTCTCTCTCTCTCTCTCTCTAGAAACAAAAACAATTAAAAATAATTCTTGAAATAATGCCCAAGGGGCCTTAATCGTAACACAATAATCTCTCTTGATTTCTTCTTCAACTTCTTCTCTATCTTCTTTACTGAAACCTTGTTGTATTATATATTTCATATCTTGTTTCTACTTATAACAAGGAAAAATGGGAAATATTAAATGCCAATATATCAATTTCAAATTTTGGTATTTGACGTATTGGATAACTTTAACATATATGATTTACTGATAATATTCTATTAGTTTTACATTTTTTATATTGTTAAGCTTCCAGTATTTATAGTTATAAAATGGTTGTTTTATTTGAAGTTATAGTAAGGGAATGTAACTGTATGTTGAATGTATTTTATTCCTGAATATTAATAAAATTTTATTAAGAAAAAAATACCCTTCATGAGACTGGTGACTCACATTCAGAAGAAAACTCAAGTTGTTGGTGACAGAATAGGAGACAGAGACAACGAGCTTCCCACAAGATGTTTCTTTCTTACTGGCCTGGGGAGGGTTTAGGATCTGAACCACAACTGCGACCTGGGGATCCACAGGTGCTATCACAGTTGGAGCCTCCCTAATAGAAGGGAGTGGGACAGCACTTGAGGAGCGTGCATATATGCCTGTCTTGCGTCCATATCCACCATCCCCTGGCTCATGCTGTCCTGGGGTGCCTGAGAGAAAACTGGTGGAAAAACAAATCCTGACGGTGGAACACTGCTTCAGAAGGGCTTAAGGAACTCCACTGGACCCACCTTAGGGGCAAGTCAAGGGTTGAACAATGGAGGGGTAAGTATACAAGAGAAGTCAGTGATGGGATTGAGGGGATCACCCTTGAAGGAAGCATAGGGTGGTTAACTTTAGAGGGAGCACTATTTAATTTATTTTTTTACTGTGTTCCCCTTGTGCACCATGTATTACTGATGCAGTAACTCAAGAAGCTTTTGACATCAAAAATGTTATCAACCAAAATAAAAATAAAAACTAGTGGGCGCTCTGCTTTGCAATCTACATGTTCCATTAACCCTAATTTTAGCTGACTGAGTTGAAGTTGGCATCAGTGTTACTAGTTGCATTACAGTCCCCCCCCACTTGATGTTTTCATTCTACACACTATACATACAGGCAAATCCCCCTGCCAACTTTTTTTTTATAATTATTTAATGAATTAATTTCTACAGAATTAAAACCATTTTGTATTTAAATCAGTCATTGTGGATGATAGTAAGAGAGCAATCACAGTGAGCAGAAATCAGTGCAATAGAGCTCTGGCCTGGTCAAGCTTTGTGGGACTTCGAATTTAGGAGCAAGCTTCTGGACATCCATAATAAAGAATAGCTAAAAGATCAGCACCAGCTGTTGTTTCCTCCTTTCTGTCTCCCTTTGCAAGAAGGGGCAGTAGGGAATTAGGAGATCTTTCAGGTAACCGGGTCCCTAAGGCCCTTCCCCAATTCCACAAACTCTTCCTGCACTTCTCTAATCCCTTTCTTAGCCAGGTCATTTGTCCCTAGGTGGACAATGACATCAAGCTCCCTCCCCTGTGCAGCTGCTCTGGCAATCCTGAGGATTCGCTCCCCATCCCTCCAAGCCATGGCGCCAGGGAGGCACCTTACCTCCCTCTCCCCTTCCTCCCCCAGTTCTACCTTCCTAGCAATGAAGTCCCCCACCAGGAGTTGTTTCCTTCCCTTGCGGGGTCACCTGCCACCCTCCTGTGGGTCTCCTTTGTGGAGGTTCCCAGCATCCTCTTTGGTCTTCACTGCGGGTGCCTCCATAGAGGAACCACACTTTGCCAGAATGGCATAGGAATTGTGGAGAGGTACAACTGGAGGGATGCACCTCTGTTCCACCACCCTCACCCTCCCTGAGCCCGCTGTGGTCCAACCGCTCCTCTTTCTTGGCAACCTCTGAGGCAACAGCACTGGCACTGGTGGTCCCTGGATGGAAGAGGGGGTCCCACAAATCCTAGCCAACTCAGCCTGGAGATGAGCAACCTCCTCCCTCAGCCCAGAGAGGTGCCTGCAGATGGGACAACACTGCATCCTCCAGAACGTCTCCCGGAAGACTGCTGCTCCACAGCCACTGCACTGCACCACTCCAATCATGTCTTATTTCTGGCCCCTTAACTGTTTGCAATCCTTACTCTTTCCTCTGTTTTTTTCTCTCTCTTCTTACTTTCTGCCTGTGTGCCCTTTAAGCTCCTGATTGTCTTGTTCTGAGACAAGAATATCCTATATTTCTCAGTAGACCCCTTACTTGCTCAGAGGCAGACCTCCAGCAGCTAGAGGGGTCTGGAGAGCTACTCTTGCCCTTCTAGGATGGTGGGTCTTTGGTGGCTCTGTGATCACTCACTTCCTGCTCCCAAACAGGAAGTTCCTGTTGTCAGTCAAATCCTATGCCTATAAAAGTAGAACTAGCTTTGGGTGGGAGGGAAGGAGGGCAATATAGTCCCAGTAGAGAAGTCCAATCACATAGCAGTCCTTTCTCCTGGTGTCTTCTGCCAAGCTATTAGCATAATCTTTCTAAGGCAGTCTTTAAATGTTTCTTCCTTATATACAGATACATAGACAGTGTCGGCAGATAAGGGCCTATGGCCCACCCAGTCTGCCCATTTGAGCTTGTAAGTTTAGTTTGTTTTCCTAGAAGTCTGTTGCACCTTACCCCTGACCTCCAGAATTCCTTTATGTCTATACCATGCATTCTTAAATCCCGTGATTGTTTCAGCCCCCACCACTTCCTCTGGCAGGGTGTTCCACTTGTCCACCACCCGTTCTGTGAAGAAATTCTTTCTCATGTTTCCTCTGAATCGTCCTCCTCCAACTTCATCCCATGCCTCTAGTCCTGGAACATCTTTTCGCTTAAAATAGTGTTTTCCTGCACCCTGTTCCTCCCTGTAAGATATTTGTATGTCTCTATCATATCCCCTCTCCTCCTCTCCTCCAGGGAGTACATGTTCAGTTCCTTCAACCTATCTTCATAGGACTTGTGATGCAATCCATGCACCATCTTTGTTGCCCTCCTCTGAACCTTCTCTACCCTGTCTATGTCCTTACGTAGGTATGGTCTCCAGAACTGTACACTGTACTCCAGGTGGGGCCTCACTAGTGTCTTGTATAGCAGAATTATGACCTCCCTTTTCCTGCTGGTAATGCCCCTGCCTATACATCCCAGCATCCTATTTGCTTTACCTGCTGCCTTGTCACACTGTTTCCCTACCTTGAGGTCATCAGAGATGATAACCCAAAGATCCCTTCCTGCTTGGTGCATGCTATATCCTCACCCCCAACTGATATATTGTGCCAGGGTTTTGTGCCCCATATGCATTATCTTGCACTTCTTTGCATTGAATTTCAACTGCCAAACCCCTGACCATTCTTCAAGTTTCTGCAGGTGCTTCTCATTCTGTCTACAACCTCTGGTGTGTCTACTCTGTTACAGAGCTTTGTGTCATCAGCGAACAGTAAAATTCTGCCTTCTAGGTCCTGCGCCATGTCACTGATGAAGATGTTGAATAGGACCGGTCCCAGCACTGATCCTGTGGTACCCCACTGGTCACTCTTCCTCTGTGGAGTGACAGCTATTTACCACCACCTCTGTGTCCTGCCACCCAGCCAGTTACCTACCCACCACACTACTGTCCTGCCCACACCCATATTCCCCAGTTTGTGTAATAGTCTTCTATGTGGCACAGTGTCAAAGGCCTTGCTGAAGTCCAGATAGGCCATGTCCACTGCCCTCCCTGATCCACCTCCTTAGTCACCCAGTCAAAAATTCAATGAGGTTGGTCTGACATGACCTCCCTGGTGAAACCATGCTGCCTTGGGTCCTGTAGTCCATTGACAACCAGATGTTCCACCAATCTCTCCTTCAGTAGTGCTTCCATGATCTTCCCACTACCAAGGTGAGGCTGACTGGTCTGTAGTTCCCTGCTTCCTCTTTGTTCCCACTTTTGTATAAGGGACTACATCTGCTGTCCTCCAGTCTTTGGGTACCTCCCTGTTTCCAGTGATCGGCTAAACAGGATAGCCAGAGGTTCAGCCACCACCTCTCTTAGTTCTTTAAGGACCCTGGGGTGCACCCATCTGGCCCCATTGCTTTATCAACTCTTATTACTTCCAGTTCCTTCAGGACCCTTTCTCGTGTAAAGGGACTTGTGTCCATTTCTGCACCATTCTCACCCCTTGTACTCCCTTCAGACCCATTACCCTCCTCTTCCTCAGTAAAGACTGAGCAGAAATACCTGTTCAGTATGTCAGCTTTACTGTTGTCATCCTCCACGCGGCCTCCATCCTCCCCCTTCAGTCTCACTATCCCTCCCGTTGTCTTTCTTTTTTCACTTATGTACCTGTAAAAGGTTTTGTCCCCTCTACCCACTGATTTTGCAATGTGTTCTTCTGTCTGAGCTTTGGCTTCCCTTACTGACCTCCCTGCCTCCCTTTGCTTCTCCTGGTACTTCTCCCTATCCCCTTCTACCTGTGTCTTTTTGTATTGCCTGAATGCAATCTTTTGGCTTTCACTTTCTTGCTACCTCTTTGGAAAACCATAATGGTCTCCTCTTCCTTTTCCTCTTGCTAACCTGCTTAATACATAATTCTGTTGTTCTTGTAATCCCCATTTTAAATACTGCCCACTGTTCCTCAACCCCGATTCCTGTCCCATTCCCTTAATGCCTCTTTCAAGTATCTCCCCATTTTCCCAAAGTCTGCCCCTAAAATCCAGGATACGTGTTTTTGTGTGTTTGGTTCTGCTCTTTCTGTGATTTCAAACCACAATGACTGGTGGTCGCTGTTTCCCAGGTGCTCCCCACTGTTACCCCCATCACACTGTCCCTGTTTGTGAGTACAAGGTTCAGTATTGCCTTCTGCCGAGCTGGTTCCACGACCAGTTGCTTGAGGAAGACACCCTGAAGGGAGTCCAGGATAAATCTGCTCCTAGTTGATGCTGCTGTGGATGCTCCAGTCCACGTCTGGAATATTGAGTCTCCAACCAGTACTACCTCACCCTTGTCTGCCATCCTTTGGATGGCTAGCATCAGCTCCTATCTGTTTCTTCCTCCTGGGCTGGTGGTCTATAGACCACACCTGTGTGATGGCTGTCCCCATTTTCCTTTCCAGCTTAACCCACAGTATCTCTCCCCCATTTTGTTCCTCCTGGATCTCTGTGGCCCTTATGTCATTTTTCACATACAGTGCCACTCCTCCTCCCTTCCTGCCTGCTTTGTCTCTTCTGAATATGTTGTAGCCAGGTATGGCCATCTCCCAGTCATGGTTATCATTACACCAGGTTTCAGTGATGGCCACAATGTCCAGGTCTGACTGCACCATGACAGCCTCCAGATCTTCCATCTTGTTGCTAAGGCTCCTGGCATTTGCACACATGGCTTTCCATGATTTGACCTCCCTAGACTGTCTCACTATTCTACTCCAGCCCTTCCTTGATTGTCATTTATCCCTGGTTGCTGTCTGCCCATCTGCTGAATTTTGCCCCTTTCTGCTTATCCACCTCTTGGGCACTAATCTCCATCTTTGAACACTGCTTGCAGAGATAGCCACCTCTGGTTCACTGGTTCCACTGCTGGCTGTGGGGGTGAGCAAGTAGGTACCCTCCTTGCTGGCCTGCCACCCTCCTTTGCTAGTTTAAATGCTTGTCAATGTAGCATTTAAACTTATCATTGAGTCTTGGATTCCCTCCAGGATGGATGCAGGCCATCAGGCTTGAACAAACCTCCATCCCTCCAGGTGGGTCCCCAGTCACCAATGAATCCAAACCCTTCCTCACAGCACCAGTTCTTCAACCATGAGTTAAAGTTCCTGTGCATGCACTCCATGCTCTCCTTGCCTCTCACAGGTAGTACTTCTGAGAAAGTGACAGAAGTAGCTACTTGCTTGAGACCCTCCCAGTTTCCTAAACTCTTCCTGAACTTCCTTTGGCTCCCCATTTGCCAGGTCATTAGTACCTAGGTGGATAATGACATCCAGCTCACCTCCCGCCTTGCCTTCCCAGTGATCCCCAGGATCTTCCTTCCATCCCTCCATGCCGGGCACCTGGTAGGCACCTCACCTCCCTGTCCTCCCCCTCCTGTGTTCCTAGCTGGATCCCTCTTATGATGGAGTCCCCCACCAGGATTCGCTTCCTCCTCCTCTGGGGTCCACTGCTTTCCCCGCTGAGGTCACCTCCTTCTAGCTAAGCCACTCCCCCTACTTACTAGATCTTTCTACAAGTAATTTAAACCTCACAGCTATTAAGACTTTTCAATCACCTGAAATTTACACCTAGATAACTGTTCAGATAACCATTCAGTTCAGTTAACTTAGACAAACACACACTTTTTTTTTGTTTTGTTAGTTTGTTTTTTTTTTACCCTAAATAAAAGGTCCAAGTACAAGAGTTCTTCTTTAGTCCCAGCAGAGAAGTCCGGTCACACAGCAGTCCTTTCTCCTGGTGACTAAGAGGTTGGGGCAGGTCTTGGTGTTTTTACCCCACATGATGTTAATAATTCTTCATGTGACTGAGGAATTATTGCCGGTGAACTCCTTTTACTTTTGGCGCAAGTGATCCTGCTTCAGGCTTCTGATCATGGATTTACATCTGTTCTATAGTTGCTTGTATACCAACAAGACTGCAGGACAGGACATTTTTCTATACTCTTTCCATTTTTTGTCCATTGCCCTCATTAGTTAAGTAAGTTGCGGGGTGATCCATTCCTGTCGGTTCCCTCTGATATGAAGCTTCCTGAGAGGTGCTAGAACATCACAGGCTACTGTGAACAAGTTGCTGAATTAGAAAAGCACATCATCTATTGGGGATGTGAGGTCTAAGGTCACCCAGTTAATGTTTCTAACTGCTTCTCTAAGCAGAGAGATGTTGAGTTTTCTAAAGTTTCTTGACATTACAAAAACAGGGGGAACCTTAGTCCCTTTGGCACTCCAGTGGCAGAAAACTGCACAGTGGTTGCTTATGCTATCCGACAGAACCCCTACCTGCTTGATTCTGTAGGAATCAGAGACTAGTATCCAGTCTAGAGTTGTGGATTTCCCTGTTCTGTAGTTGTGTCTAGTGGGTTCCTCTATGAGCTGGGTAAGCCTTGCATTTGTAATCACCTCTTTGATGTTGTTGACTATTTAAAGTAAAGCTGTGACTTGGATCATTTTAATTTTTTTGCTTTTCACTTCTTTTGGTGTTTCTGCTTCTTGAATTACTCCTCCAGTGCACGTGTTCCTATGACACACACTGTGACTCCCTGCTCCAACCCCCTCACATACACATGTGCCTTATGGAGGCAGTGTAGCACTGTGGTTTGGGGCACTGAGCTGAAATGCTGGAGACCTGGGTTTGAATCCCACTACCCCCACTTGCATCTTGTATGACCCTGAGCAAGTCACTTAACTTTCTTGTGCTCCCAGGCCGCAAGCTTTGGCTTACTGTGCCTTTCTTGGTTAAACAATCCCCCTCCCCAAATACACACTATATATCCTACACATTGGGTTTCCTTATTAAATTATTTATTTATTTTGCTTTTGCTTTGTAATTGTATTTTTTTTTCAGTTCCCTTATGAGTTGAGCTGCTCAGCCCTGCTCAGTGCAGTCCCTCCCCACCACAGTCTGTGGTACTATAGTTAAAAATGTTTGCTTCTTATGTGTTCTTTCCCTTTTTATTTTCTTTATATATTTTTGTTTTCCTTCAGTAATGGTCACACCATCCTCACCCCAGCCTTCCATGCCTAGCCCCCATGATCATTTGAAAATCTCCCTCCTCAGTCCACCCCCCACACACACACACCCACACCCTCTCTTGTTTTCTTTTATAGCTTAGGTTTGTTCAGATTCTTTATTATACATTTTTTCTCCCTGGTCATGCTTCATCTGTCAAGCATATACTCTGGTCCCAGGGATATACCTTGTTCAAGTTCAATGATCCCCTGGCCTCTATGAGTTCCAGACCACTGTCCTCTATAGCATTTCCCACTGTGACAGGGGCTAAGTGCACCAAGTCAATTCGCCTTGCCAAGTCCAACTACTTCAAATCCCACCTTTCCCTTAACCTCAACCCGTCCACCATCTGGTCAACCTTCAAGTCCCTCCTCAGCTTTCCCCCACTTGCTGTCTCCCATGCCCTCAAAGAAAATGAGGCACTGATCTCTGACCTTTCTTCAGTGGCATCCATTTTCAACAATTACTTCACATCCTGCGCACTCCCCGAGTCACCATCCCATTACTCCCCTTCCCACTCTGCAGGCTTCGACGTCCCTTCTATCTCCACCTCAGAGGTTTATCATGCCCTTTCTTCCTTAAATGCAAACAAATCAAGCACTGACGGTCTCCACCCCTACTCCTGCACCTCTCTGCCTCAGCTATCACTGATCCCCTTACCCACATTCTCAACCTTTGCTTAACCACCAACACTATCCCCTCCTTGTGAAAAGTTGCAAGAGTTATCCCCCTCCACAAGGGTGGTGATCCTACCCTGCCTAACAACTACTACCCTATCTTCTTCTTTCCTTCGCTTGCCAAACTCCAGGAATCCCTAATCCTTCCCAGGCTGTCAAACTTTCTATCCTCCTCAAACTTCTTCTCTGCCTACCAGTATGGTTTTCGCAGGAACCACTGCATTACTTCATCCATCCTCCGTGTCTCCAACTCCATCCTCTCCGCCATGGAAAATGGGCACATTACTGTTGTGATTTTTATAGACCTCACTAAGGCCTTCGACTCCATCTCCCATCCACTCCTCCTTCAAAAACTCCACAGAGCTGGCTTGTCCACCTCCACTGTAAAGTGGTTTATTTTTTTTTTGTTTGCCCTTTTTCTGGCAGGACCACCGGGGCCATCCGCCCTGGTCACGGCCCCCCGAGACCTCTACCTCCGTCAATTGCTGCTGGGGACCCACAGTCACCCCCGGCTTGCCCCGGAGGGCTGGGGCCCATGAGCCACCGTGACCCCGGAACTGTAACTGGTCGGGGTCCCGCAGCGACGGCGGCAATGTGAGGCTCTCCAGGGAGGGCTTCATAGATCGGTGGTCCTGCCCGCCTTCTTTTTCCACCAGATTTTCTCCCTGGAGGAGGCGGGGACGTGCAATGATGCCAGCGTCCGCCCAGCCTCCTCCCCACGTCGAGCGTCGGTTGCGTGGAACTCCCAGTCTCCACCAGGGGTCCCTATCGTACTGAGTGCTGCCCGCGCCCTCCCCCCGGAGTAGGAGAGCTGCCCATCGGACGCTCGATCCTACTCCCCCCGGCCGGCCCTCCGACGACCCGTGTAAAGTGGTTTAGCTTATACCTCTGCAGGAGGACACAGTCTGTCTCAATGGGAAACTCGGCCCCCCCATCCTATCTGGAGTTCCCCAAGGTTCTATTCTTGACCCACTTTTTTTTTCGATATTTATAAATGACTTTCCAAATGTCTGCCTACACATTAACACCCACCTCTACACAGATGACACCATCCTCTACACCTCAGGACCAACCCCCGACACTGTCTACCCCACCCTCCAATCTGACTTCACAGTGTTCTCCACTGGTTCCAGGACAAAAACTTAAAAGTCAACAACAAGAAAACAGTCTCCATGGTTTTTGGGACCACCCCCAAAAGTTGGCAATGCTGCCACTCCACCCCTCCTTCTCTACCATGGATGGGTCCACCCTCGATTCTGTATTCTTGTAGAAATACCTGGACATTTGGCTTGATCAGCACTTTGACTACTCTGTCCACATCGACTCTGTGCACAAAACTAAGCCCCAAGCTCAAAATGCTCTTTCGAAACAAAGAGTCCATTCCTCTTCAGCTTCATCACATCCAGCTATTCAAGACCATTCTCCCCCTGTTCAACTATGATGATATTATCTATGCATTGTCCCCCACCACCACACTCTCCCATCTAGGAACCCTTCTCCTCTCCTTCTGCCGTTTCACAACAAACTCCCCTCTTAGGACTCACCACTGCTCCCTTCTCTCCTCCTTAAACCTGTCACCCCTCTCACACAGAAGGTATCTCCATTCCCTAACTTTCATCACCAAGTACTGGTTTGACCTCCTCCCCACCTTATTTATCCTCCACCCTTTCCCCCTGCCCCTGCACCCTCCTACTCCCTGTGCTCTTTTGACACCCACACTTTCTCCATCCCTTATGACTGGTCCTCCTCAGGCTTCATCAGTTTCTCATCCTACCTCTCCCACCTCTGGAACCAGCTATCCCTTACCCTTCATGACACTCCTTCTTACCATGCCCTTAAGTGTGTAATGAAGCTCATCTCCTACCCTCCTTGCACCTGACTCCCCTCTTATCCCTGCTCCCAACCCCTTCTCCTCTTGCTGATCCAGTGCCACCTCTCAGGACATATGGGTGAAGCTCCACGTCTCTCCTGACACTTTTCAACCCTTATACATTGTAATTTCTTTAAGCTGCTTCATGTATAGTCCCCTGTTATTTCCTTTCTGTATATATTGTATATGATATGTATGTATTGTAATAATCTGTAATTGTCTATATTTTCACATTATTGTTCCATGCTCTGTATATTCTGCAATTGCATTCTTGTATTCCTCGTAACCACTGCCCCCAGGGTCACACCTGGAAATGAGCTTCAGCTTAGTGTGCCTTTCCCGGTTATCAACTTTAAATAAATAAAACTATAGGATCTGGGTTAGGCAGTCACTAGGACCCAGGGGAGACCAGGAACCCGGACCGTTATGTGGATGTTGTGCTGTTTTTTCTCCCTGGTATTCTCCCCTCCCTTTGTCATCCCCTTGGCATGTGGGCAACAAAGTAGTACCTCGGTTGCAGGCAGTGATTGGCTGCAGAGGGAGGAAGCTCCCTCTGACCCGATGGGTTGGATGGAACCCTTCATCAGGGTTCCATGTCCTTGTGACACCCTGAGAGGGTAGCAGTCCCCGTAGCAGGGACAAAGACAGTGTAAGCCAAAAGTCACAGCTGCACAAGCACTACATGCCACCCAGTCACACTCAGTCCTAATCTACTCAAGAGCCTGATGAACCTTTGAAGTTTATTTTTTGACCCAAAGAGCATATTTGGTTTTCACTATGTTTAGCAAGAGCTAATTTAACCTGTGGACAAAATGAATTTTATCAAACTGCTAATTTCATGCTGTTGACAAACTTTGTTTGTCAGACTGCTGACTTCTTTCTTTTTCTTTTAGTACTTTCTCTCCTGTTTCCTCTGACCTGCCCCAGTCTGGTCTGGTCCCCCCAGCCCCATAACCTGAGTTCCTTGGGATGTACCTTCATTCCAGTGTCCTCTGCCGCAGGACTATGGCTGCAAGTGCCCAGTTGCCGGTGTATGGGGCCTGCAAGGGGCTCAGGCCATCAGCCAGTCATGGTCGGGGGGGGTTGTTTTCTGCAATTTTCTCCTTGGGGCCCACATGTGTGCAATGACACAATATGCAAGGTTAGCCTCAGCAGAGAAGCCCCCCCCCCCGGTGTATGCATGTGGGCCCTTCACCATGCAATCCCACTGTACTGCCACTCAGATTCCTCCAGATGTCACCGAACCAGCAGGATGCATTGAACCCTTCTCTGAGGGAAGAGAACTGTCCAAGTGATGTGCAGTCTTCCCTCCCCCGACCAGCCTTGGGGCAACTAGAGTTCTTTACCAAACTCAGGCTGGTGGTGCAGCAGGCAGCAGCTCTACCACCATGCTACTGCACTGGTGCTGCTATTAAACTTCAGTCTGTGAACAAGATGCAGTTTGTCACGTTGCTACTGACTTAATTCAGTAGATAAAATGCCTTTTGTCAAACTGCTAACTTCATTCTGTGGACAAAATGCCTTCTATCAGCCAGCCAGCTTTATTCTGTGAACAAAAGGCTCTTTGTCAACTTTTTAATTAATTTTGTGGACAGCGTGTATTTTGTCAAACTGCTGATTTAGTCAAACTCCTAACTGCATTATGTTAACACAATATTAATGTTACAAACAATCAATCAATCTTTATTTTACCAGGCGAAACACTGAAACAGCGCCCCATAAACCTCTTCCTGTCTCAGCACTCTACTGACACAGAGAGGGCCAGTTTATTATATTGCCATGCTGTACAGGAAAGGCAATGTCACATAAATTTAATATAAAGTGTTCTTAATATGAAAGATCATCAAACCCTGCTTTAAGGTGGTTCAAATAACGGTCATAGCATTTAACTGCAATGCTTCACACTGGACCTTCAATCTGCTCTGCACACATAAATCTTTCAAATTCTGTGTTCTCATTTCTTTGTGAAACTTTGCTCCACATTCATAACATTGCTCCATAAACAATTCTTTTTTTATTACTATTTTTTTTTTCATTTATTTCCAAGGATAGCCCAGCTGTGATGCAGTCTCTTGTTTCCAAGGTGAAACTTCTTCTCAGGT
Organism: Neoceratodus forsteri; assembly: GCA_016271365.2. Classification (NCBI taxonomy): domain Eukaryota; kingdom Metazoa; phylum Chordata; order Ceratodontiformes; family Ceratodontidae; genus Neoceratodus; species Neoceratodus forsteri. The sequence goes on along the minus strand of CM057452.1, from coordinate 1,687,800,582 downwards.
CAACATACTGAATCTTTAGTGGTTAAGTGACTTGTCTAAGGTCACACAGTGAATATTTGGCTCAAGTGGAGAATGCACGGTTTCCTCTTCCCCAGCTGCTGCCACCATCTGCCTCATTTAACTACTGCCTAGCTCTGTCACTTGTCCATGTCCCCCAAAGGGACCCTCACCTGCCCCACAGTTTACCCCACCCTCCCAAATTGTAGAGCTTTGGGGTATCACCATTTGTGGAATCCCAAATTTGGTGGCAAGGGATCTTTTCAGGTTGGGTGGATGGGTGACACAAAATACAAGACTACCAAGGTGCCATCATGCCAGGCTGGGAGAGCTTTTCTATGTTCTCCTCCCCAGAGACATAGGCACAACATATATCGCAAAGCCTTTAAGGTTGATTAAAACCACCCTGGGGCTCTGATAAAGGCCTATGGTTATAATGGCCAAATGTCGTCTGGCACATGCACGTGTATAACCTTGCATGCTTCCGTTGAACACCCATGGCACAGTTTACAGTAGTGTCTGTTGGTTCTTACTGGTTGCTAACCTCTTGAGGCTTGTGGCACTTCTCTGTAAGAAAAAGCAGGTAAGGTAAGTATTGGTCCCAGTCTTTCCCTTCCATTTTACAAACCTTTTTAACATGCATTTTAGGGTTTGGTTAAAATGTTCAACAAGACCACCTGTCTGAGGGTGATAAGGAGAGGTTCTTATGGCAGTAATATCTAATAGTTGATACAGCTTCTTCAGTAATGCAGCACCAAAATTACTACCCTGATCGGTAATAATCTTTTTAGGTATGCCCACCCTGCAGAAACTTTTGAGGCTGTGACAGTACACATTGGAACTGCCTCTGGATATCAAGTAGCATAGTCACATACTACCAGGATAAATCGATTACCCTTTTTACTTTTGTTTAAGGGCACAGCTATTAAGGGTAGTAGCACCTGGGGCACATTGCCTTTTTTAGTCGCTGGGGCTACTTTTGGACATTCCACACAAGAACTTCAATAGGTAACAATATCTTCATGAATCTCAGGCCAGTAAATCTGTACAGCAATCTGGCAAGGGTCCAGTCCCTCCCCAAGTGACCAGCCTTAGGATTATCATGTACTACCTGTAACAACTCAGTTCTCTACTTCTTTGGTATGGCCAAATGTTCCACCTGTTCCTGCATCTGAGAATTAGCGAAAACTCTGTACAGTAGCCAATTTTTTAAACATTGGTACACCCTGTTTTTGTTTCACCCCAGGCTGCTTAAAATAACCTTGGAGAGAAGCATTGTTAGTTTGCTGTGAAACAAAATCGCAATAAGTTATCAGTTTAGTTTCATCATTCGCATTTATTAACCCCTTCTGTCCATCAGTCTTTTGTTGCCACTGTTTATTCAGACGTCTTTTTTCTTTCCTGGACTTCCAGATCTTAGACCTGGTCTCAAGTCCACATCAAAATCACCAAAAGGAAAAGAGTTGAGATTTTCTTTGCCTATGATCTTGTAATTACAGCTGCTGACACTGCAGGATTTACTCTTTCTGTGATTAACTTTAAATCCTGGAAAGTCATTTCCAATAATCACAGGTACTGGTCACTTAGATACTACCCCCACGTTCAGTTGGTACAACACCCCATAAATACCCAGAGTTACTTGGGTGGTGAGATAATATCGAATGTCACTGTGGATGCAGATGACACCAGTACCTGGTCTTTTTGCACAGTGTTTTCCCAGCACTTCAGCATGCACTGGAGTCTGTCTGCTTCCCTAATCAATAAGTCCCTTCACAGTCCTATCTCCCACCTTGACATCTGTTAAATACTTGCTCCTGGTGTGGAAATCTGCAAATGTAATTCCACTTCATATGGGTGACAATGCACGTACACTAGAGAACTATTGCCCCATGTCCCTTCTTCCTTCCCTGGCAAAACTCCAAGAAGCCTTACTCCTGTCTCGACTTACTGATTTCCTCAGCTCTACCAACTATCTCTACCCCTTCCAATCTGGATTTTGAGCAAATCACTGAACTGTTACCGCTCTCTGTCGTGTCACTAATGATATCCTTTCAAGTATGGACAAAGGCCAACTAACTGCTGCCATAATCATTGACCTTGCCAAGGTTTTTGATTCAGTCTCCCACTCCCTCTTACTAAGCAAACTTAGCTCAGCCGGAATCTCCATTCCAACAGTAAACTGGTTTCAATCTTACCTCTCCTGTCACTCCCAACGTGTCTGAGTAGGTGGCATCCCCTCCACATCTATGCCAGAGTCCCCCCAAGGATCAGTTTTGGGGCTGATACATTTTCTATACGTCTAAATGATCTTCTGTCAGCATACTCTACTTCAAACATGCAAATGTATGCTGATGATACCATTCCTTATGTCTCCGGCCCTTCAGCTCCCGTTACTGAATCTCAACTCCAAGCCAACTTTTACTCAGTCCTAAAATGGTTTCAGGTTAACCACCTCAAAGTAAATGTCAGAAAAACAGTTTCAATGACTTTCAGTTCCTCTCACAAACTAAAGAACCTTTCCTCCCCACCCAAATTCACAACCTTGGAAGGCGCACAATTCGAAGAGGTCCCCTACTACAAATACTTGGGTGTCTGGCTCAACTGCTATCTGGATTACTCCAAACACATCGAGTACATCCACTCTAAGCTCCACCCCAGGCTAGGGGCTTTATATCAAAACAAAGACTCCCTCCCCCAGAATGCTAGCCTCACTCCCTCACCAAAATGATTCTACCTTCCTTTGATTATGCAGACATTATCTGTGGTACTGTTCCAGCCTTGGCTATGGCTAGTCTCGACTCCCTATACAATGCCTTCAGTCACTGTGCTTTAAATGCCCCTCCCAGCACCCATCACTGTACTCTGTATTCCTCTCTCTTCCTCTCCTCACTTTGCTGTCATCACAAACTGCACTCATCTGTCTTCATCTCCAAATTCTGGTTTGGTTCTCTCCCCTCCTACCTCTCCTCTCTCTTGTGGCTGAGCTCTCCTATCCCCTCTGGTCCAGGGATTGATGCACTTTCTCCCTTCCGTGCACTCTGTCTGGCACCAGCTCTGCTGTCATCGCTGTTAGGCCCCCCTCTCTCTGTAATCTTCTTCCTCTCTCCATTTGTCAGTCCTCCTCCTTAACTGCCCTCAAAAGAGCCTCACTGAACACTCTTCTGTCTCTGGCACCTGCACATGCTAGGTCCCTCACCTATCGCTCTCACCATCGCCTAATTCCAAGTACCCACTGTTCTTCTCCTCAGCTAAATAGCTTGACATATGGGCCCAGATATTCAAGAGTTGAGCCATGTGCAATAGGGTTGCGCCTGCATAAGTCTGAAATTGTGCCATTCTGCGATATTCAGCAGGAGGCAGTTGCGCCCCCGAAAACATGCTGAGCAACAGCGCAATGATAATGAAGGCATGAGGAACCATGCATAAATGGTGCAGTGTGATATTCAAAGACTTGTGCAATGTGCAACAGTGGAGCAAGCAGAAGTTGCGCCATAGTGGAAATGAGCCAAAATAAAAAGGAGCAAGGAAGAGGCGCAAGAATGCTACAGGGAAGCCACATGAGACAGAGACAGAGGCAGAGGCAGAGGCACAGACAGGGCAAGTGGCAGAAACAGGGCAGGCCAGGGAAACACCACAGCAAAGAACAGGCACAGGGAAGGTGTGGGGAGCCACACAACTCAGAGGCCAGCACAGACAGGTGTACCCGGTGCAGGGGAGGTAGCAGCCAGGACAGCGGGGGGAACAAAGCAACAGCTGCTGGGGGGAACGCAAGCCAGGGATATGGCCAGTGCCACCTTCCACATGGAGGCTGTAATGAGGGGGGTGAGAAGGCAGGTGGCAGGGGGATGTGGCCGTGGAAGGGCCCGTCGGCAGTATGCCCCCAACAGGCAGTACCGAGCCCGCACCAGCTTTGAGATATACACAGATACCGAGATTGTGGGCCGGCACTACCTGAACAGGGCGATACTGAGGTGGCTCTGTGAGCTGTGCAGTGATGTGATGTAGGCACCCACACGATGGAGTCATGCCCTGTCAGTGGAGACCAAGGTAACAGCCTGCATGTGCTTGCTCGCCACGGGTACCTTCCAGAGACCAGCTGGGGACACCACAGGCATAACCCAGTCAGCAACGTCATGGCACCTCACCCAATTCCTCAGCGCACTGCTGCCACATGCTGAGGAGTACATCCATTTCCCCAGCACAGTGGCGGAGCGCATAGCAAACATACAGGAGTTCCACAGGATAGCACATATGCCTGGCATGCTAGAGGCAATAGACTGCACCCAAGTGGCCATACGCACTTCACCTGGCCATGAGGGGGCCACATACATGAACCGCAAGGGCTATTCCAGTATCAACTGCCAGGTGGTGTGCAATGCCAGGGGGCGCATAATCAATGTCTATGCCATGTACTCTGGGGGAGCACACAATTCATACATCTGGCACCAGTCAGCACTGTGCCATAGATTTGAGAGTGGGGACATCCCCACAGGACACCTAGTGGGTGAGTATGCAAATCAAATGGACATATCGAGGGCCTGGGGGGGCATGGCCAGAGGCGCAATGGGTTGTGGCCTACAGGGCCCGGGGCAGGGCAATGCTGGATAAGCTGCAGATTCTAGTTAAGGCTGTTGGTTAACTAGAATCTGCAGCTTATCCAGTAGGTAGGGAAATGGGCAGACTGGGTGGGCCAAGTGGTCCTTATCTGCCGTCAAAGTCTATGTTTCTATGTTTCTATGCTGATCACCAAACTAACCTCCACCATCTGCACACAGGTGACAGTAGAAACCCACTCCGTCCCTGGCTGCTCACACCCTACCGGTGGCCCATGACCCCTTCGCAGCAACGCTACAATGAGACACACGCCACCACATGCAATGTCATCGAGCGGGTGTTCGGGATGCTGAAGGCATATTTCCGTTGCCTGGATACCTCTGGCGGTGCCCTACAGTACAGCCCCTCAAAGGTCTGTGGGATATTCCTGGCCTGTTGCATCCTGCACAACATGGCCAATGAATGTGGGATAGCCATACAGGTTGAAGAGGGGGACAGCAATGGGGACGATGAGGACACTAGTGACGACGGTTATGGACAGCCCCCTTGGCTGACGGGACCCGCGACTGATCCGGCTGGCACAGCTGCACCGGGACACCATCACAGAGGAGCACTTCAGCCAATCCAGGTAAGTCATGGGGCCATGTGCAACCAACAGTGGCCAAGGCACAACCCACAAATATGCATGGACACACACCAGGGATGCATGCCATCAAGGGAAGTGGCAGGGCACAGAAGCACACACACAACCAGGGATGGGTGAGGATCAACACGCCATGTGGATGGACACACACGCACACACACAATGCACCAAACGTGCACAGAGGGCAGGAGGCACACTGACCCAGAACGCCAACCCTAGCAACACACATGTCCACAGGCCACCACGTCCACAGCCTGTCTATGTGAGTGTGTCAGATGCTGGGCACAATTGCACTCTGGTGTACAGCGCAATGCGGGCATCATCATGCACACGTAACTGTAGACAGCAGCCAGGAGGGTGTGCAGGTGGACTGTGTGTCCGCGCGCAGGGCCGGGTACCCACCCATGCACTGCCCACCGAAACACACAATGCACACAGGGCAGCACTATACAGTAGCCACACTGGGAGATAGGTCAGTCTTGCAACACAGTGCCATGGCCACCATGGTTGCGTGGGTGGCTCCGCTGAGACCCGCCAGCACTAGCAGGCTGACCACTGGCCTCATGAGGTGGCACCGATTGTCCCCCAGGGGTTCCACTGTGTGAACATGACCATGCCCGCACAGGGGTCTGCAGCACACCAAACATGCCTGCACCAGGAGTGCTCAGGATGCCCACAGCTGAACCCGGCGTCGACAGGGTGGGAGTCGCACGACGCTGGGAATGGGGAGTGGAGAGTGCACTGCATGGTGTGAGTGATGCATGGGCACCTGACTGTGTGCCCATTGTGGCCATGACAGCAATGAATGCCTGTGCATGCCTATCAATGGCAATGGTCACATCCTCCCGCAAATGGTCCAACCGTGCCAGGATCCATTCAGTGTCCCTGCTGCGATGCTTCTCTGTCCACTCCAGAGCCACACACAGTGCTTCCATGGACATCGCAAGCCTTATCTGCTGCTGAACCGATGCTCGCAGTAGGCGGGTGTGCTCATCCAAGAGTTCATCAGCCTGCTTGGCATCCTGTCCCTGAGGGTGTGCAAGGGCCTGAAGTTCAGCACCCCTTGAGGGTGGGTGCTGCGCACCAGGATCAGGTATGGGCATGTCCATAGACAGTGCACAGATGCCGCCACTGAACCCTGTACCCCCAGGCCTGGTGGGTGACTGCTGCTGCTGCCCCTCAGTGGTGCCGCCACAGTGGCCGCAACAGTCCCACTGTCCTGAACAGACACCAGTGCTGCCCCACTGGTGCTGACAGGCACAGCCTGGGACTGTGCTGACATGCTGGCCCCCACAGCGGCACCAGCCACAGCCATGGGCGCAAATTGCCCAGCTGTGTGTCTGTCCTGTGGCACACACATGTCACTGCCCATGACGGTCGTGTCATCATCACTGGTGCTGGACTCTGCCCCAGCCACATCCATGGACGCCAGCATGCTGAGACACAGGCAGGGCTTCCCCCACACCTGTCTCAACGACATCAGTGTGGACAGCCAGGCAGCCCCACTGTCGTACTGATCCACTCATACCTGTGGAGGTGGATGGTCCCAACTCAGACTCCATCCAACTGTCCACAGTGGACAGGCCCACCACCGCTGACCCATGCAGATGCTCAGGATTTGTAAGGGAAAGCAAAGTCACATTACTACGTGTTACCTACCCTGCCCCCCCCCCGAGTCAGACCATGGCTTACCATGCAGAGATGGGCCACCACCCATCTGGAAGCCACCGCCCGGAACTCCCTCTATGGCACTGCTGTGCATGCTTGCAGCAAGCCTTTCCTCTGTTGGGGTGAGCTGTACCACCTCCAGCTGTCCCCCACCTGTTGCAGCACGTGCCGTCCTGATGACAGCCATCTTCTCCTTTACCCTCCTCCTGTCTGTACCCATCTTCTTCTTACACTCCTGCACGGAGCGCTGGTGGCTGCCATGCAGGTTCACGGCACATGCCACCTCCTCCCATGCAGCAGCACGGGCCTGAGGGGTGCCTCGCCATCCACTGAGCAGTGGCTCCTGATCCAGGTAGCTCTCGAAAAGGGCCTCGGTTCAGCCTTTGTGAAGTTCGGCCTCCTCCTCCTCCCACCACTGTTGTCCTCCTCTCCCAGAACGTGCTCAGCCATTATTTAGCCTGTAAGGATGGCAGTTGTTACCTGTGACTGAGCAGTCCCATGCATGTCCCTGAATCCACAGTCCACACTCCCACACAGCATGCAACTCACCAATAAACTGCAGTAACCAACTATGGCCACTGCAGCACCTCGTCGCACCTTTATAGCGCAATCCATGCAAATTAGATGAGGAGCAACTTTAATTAGATGCAAATCACGATGCTGCGCCATTGAATGGCTAATCAGATGATTAGCATATGATGGCAGAATATTGCGCTGTTGCACTTTGCACAATTGTGTGGAATGTGCTGAGCCAATGGCGCAGTTCTGTGGCATGCGTAGTACACCTCACTGCGCATGCCCAGACTGCTGACGCAGGTGTCTGCCATGCTGATGACGTGCTGTGCGTGGTAGGAAATGCAGGGCATGGCCACCATTTTGCCAGTGGCGTTATAGCAAAGGTCACTACATGGCACTGTGACGATGGGCCTTCATAGGCGCAATGGCACGACTGCCCGATAGTCCACTATGGCGCTGGTATACAGGCAGCCAATCACGCTACATGCATTGTCGTCCAATGGCGCTGAGCGTGGCCTTGCACCATGGACCCTTGACCCTGTGCCCAACCTTTGCCCCCTTGGCACCATGCGTCAGGCATAGGTGCACCTCTATCATGCTGTTTGGAAACAGCGCGATAGGGAATGGCAGCGCTGTACTTCGCAGCATCTGCACCTGGGGTACCACGCTGCATAGCACCATATTGCCTACTATAGCATTCACAATGGCGTGGATAAGGGCTGCTCCATGGTCTGCAGTCGAGCTGGTGAACACGATGGCCACAGTGGAGCCACATCATGGGCCTCTGTTTGGGGGGGCCCCCCTGGATCGGGCTAGGTCCCAGGTGTGGCAAGAGGTGGCCACAGACCTTGAAGTGGTGACCGTCAGGGGAAGGACGGCAGAGCAGTGCAGGCACCGTTATGGTGATCTGCAAAGGAGAGCGCCAGATTTATTGGCCAGACTGAGGTCACGTGCTAGGAGGGGCATGGTACCTCAACCAGGTAGGGGTTCTGTCAACACACTGTTATCGTTCATATGAGTCACATTGTTGTTTGTGTCCAGCACATAGGGGAGGGACTGTTTGGGTTTGGCTGTGGCGGTGTTCGCAGGGTGTGTGGTGGGTGGGTCTGGCTGGTTGGGGGAGCACACTCCTTGGGGCAGGGGTGCTTTGCTTTGGGAGTGCACTGATGTTCTTCTCTCCTTTTTGTCCCCACAGGCCCGGAAGAGGTACGCCGCTTGCGGGCAGCACAGAGGGTGGTGGAGGCCACAGCCGGGCGGGTCAAGGGTCCACAATGGCCACCCGACCATCCCGATGAGGGTGAGTGACAGACATCCTTGATTAATATTGCATGCTGTGTGACAGGGTGGGCAGCAGGGCATGGCCACCATTCACTGACATCACTGCCATGCACGCCACTGGTTACGGTTAAAACTGTCCAGTGGCAATGCATGTCTGGGTGTGTGTCACTGGTGGTGCATGTGTGCACCAGGTGCATGGCTGTGCCACTGCCTTTGCACCACATAGCCATATCATTGGATGGGCACGGTGGTGCTGTGCGTGACTTAGCTGGTGGGTATGTGCAGCATTCCACATGGCTGTATGCACTTGGGTGGGCATGTCCTGTGGACATGATCACTGCGGCTGGTCACACACCATCACAGTGGTATGTCCCATGGCTGTATGCCATGCACAGTGGGCGGGCTGTATGGGGCTGTGCATTCACATCTTTTGACTGTGCTCCCTTGTCCTAGGTAAGAGACATCTCAGGGAGATACGAGACACCCTGAGGGAGCAAATCGCCCTAGCCTGGGAGACAGTGGCCATCCTCCGGAGGATAGATGAGGCGGGGGTACTGAGGAGGTGACGTGCGAGGCAGAGCCAGAGCTTGGACCAGCACGGGCAACAGTAGTCCCTTGTCTCTGACCTCCCACCCCCCCGGAACCACCCTCTCACCCCTCCTATCCCATCCCAGTTGTCCACCCCTTCCCCCTGCCCACCCCCACCTTTTTTGTGTCCCCTACCACCTGTATATAGTTCTTGTTGATCTTGTAAATAGTTTATATATATTTTGTAATACATTTGACTTTTCTAGGAATACCGTGGTGGTCTCTGATTTGCAGCAGGCTATAGGTGCTCAGCTGCAGTGGTGTGCATGGCATCAGGGGTGGTGCAGTCATGTGTATGTGTGTGTGTCCATGTGGAGATGTCTATGGTGTGGGGGTGGATATCAGTCAGTGTCTGTGTTGTGCCCCGTGCACTGGATGTGACTGTGTGCGGAGGTCCATGGCGCATGCTCTGTGTCCATGGTGCACCCATCGGCCTGTCCATGGCCTGTGCAGCCGACACCCATGCCTGTCTTTGATCTGCTGGCATGTCAGTGGTGGCATTCCCTGCATGGCAGACACTGTATCCGTCAATTTGCTGGGTTGCCCATGTCACTGATGTGGTGCATGCCTGGCTCAGGTGGCACGGTGGGCAACATGGTCATTGTCCCACCTCCATGCTGTGGCTTGTGCATGTGGCAGGGGATGTGCCCCACTGTCTGTGGCTTGTGCTCCGGGTGACTCATGGTGGGGTATTGGTCCATGGTACCGGCGCAGGGTGGTTGGCACTCCAGTGCCATGGTGGACTGCAGGTTGTGTGTACACAGCTTACATGGGCCCATGATGGGGGCTTGGTTGCCCCACCACTGAGTCCCTGTGTTGTTGTGCCCTTGGGTATGGGTGGGTGTCTGTCCAGACCCTCTGTGGCATCTGGTGTGGTGCATGTTTCCAAGCACCACTGTGGGTGTCTGTGCTGGCTGTTGTGGCCAGTGGTGGGCCGGGGTGTGTTACTGATATACTGTGCGGAGCACTGTACCACTAGGGGAGGTGTCACTTACACGACCATCTGATATGGGGTCACTCTTGTGCCAACGCATGGTCGGTGTCTCAGCAGTACCTCGGGGGACTGTGCGTGGTGGCACTTTGTCTGCCGTTGTTGCATTGCCGTGTGCTGCAACCTGCTGATGGGTGCTCATGGTGGGGCTGGCTTGCATGGTTCTGTGGTGCACAGGGTTGCATTGCCACTGTGGGGGTGGTGGCATGCATGGGCATTCCTGTAGTGGTGGTCACTGCCCATGGGGGGTTGTCTGGGGGTCACTGTGCAGGGTGCGCTGTGCACTGGGGGGATGGAGTGGCACAGGGTGGTCCGCCCTCCTTGTGTGCCAGTCACAGCTTGCCCGGAGGTGTGATGGGGCACCATGGCCAGACTGTGGGTTGGTTGCTTGACTCCATGGGCCAGTAGTTATTCTAGCCCTCCCCTGGTTGTGCAGTGCTTGGGGGGGTGATGTCTGTTCTGCTGTGTGTTTCTGTGCCCATCTGTGGCATGGGTGGTGGGCCCCTACCTCCCTGATTGTGTTGTTACATTACTCTGCAGCTGGGGGGCTCACTGCTTGCGCTATGGCATCTCTGGACTGCTCAGCTGAACATCCCTTGTTGCGCCATAGCGCATCATATCTGCTCAGCTTCCCCTCCCTAGCTGTGCTATGGCGCAGCTTGTGTGATATTCAGACGTTGGTTGTGGGCACTGCCTCCCTTTTTTGAATATTGCGTCTGTTGCGCATGGGCGCAATAGACTTGCGCTTGCTCCTGCTATTGCGCACTTTTTGGGCGCAGTTTGAATATCTGGGCCATGATGTTCTAGTTCACTCTGTATGCACTTTTAATACCATATTGTTGTAATCTAATTGATTATGTAACTGTTAAAAAAAACTAATCAATTCTCTGTGTAATTTACTTGAAAAAATGCCTCCTGAATTGTTTGTATTCCTCCCTTCTCCCCATCCCCCGAGTCACACCTGGAAACGAGTCTCAGCTCAGTGCGCCTCTCTTGGTCACCAACTTTCAATAAATAAATAAATAAAACGCTATGTCCCAAGCTGGCCTCATGCTGACAGTTTTGCAAACAAGCCTGAGGTGGGCAAACTGCACCTCAAGGTTAACCCCCTGAGTTCCAAATAGCTTTTTGCAACTGTTTCAACAATAGAACTACATATATTTTCAAACCAGAGAACCACGCTTCACACAAAGATTCACATATATTTTTATAACCACAGATAAGCAAGGGGGAAGAAAAGACAGAAATATCCCTCTGGTCTTGCCTTTGTCTTGCTGTTCTGCTATTTTTTCTTTTCTGTATATATTAGAGTGTGTTTTATTTTCTAGTTGCTTTCATTTGCTATTCTGTCTATAATATTTATGATTCTGCTTCTAATTACTATATTATTGTATTTCACTTAGTATGTTTTTTTAAATAATTTTTTATTGTTAACTATCTCCTTCTCCTCTCTCCCCTAGGACACATCTGGAAACAAGCTGTTTTCAGCCCAGTATATATTTCCTGGTTAAACTTTTAAATAAATAGAGAAATAAAGAAATAAAAAAACAGTAGGTGAAGGCAGGGAGGTAGTGGGGGTGGGCATCATGAGACAGTCAGAGTGATCAGTTCCTAGATCTCACTAGAAAATGTGATTGTGCAATCAGACAGACAAGAGACAGAAAAGGAAAGGCTAAAACAGATTCTTGCTTTTGACTCTCTGCATAACAAATGGGTCAGGGTCTTATTCAATCCTGTCACAATTCAAAAGGTGTTTCTGCCACATTCAAAAATTGTACATCATCCCCACAACATTCCAATATTGTGTACCGCCACATTCTGAAATTGCACAGCCTGTGTGATGAAGGTACACCCCTACTGCATTAACCTCTGGCCACAGCTGGGACCATTCCACACAGTAGTGAGTGTCATTAAGAATTCTTTGTCTCTTCCCCCTGACAACACCTCTCCAGTTGGGTACTACCTGAATACCGTACCTTACCTCCCCAACTGGTGTAGCCGAGAGCTGCCAAGGGTAGGGGATGCTGCACTGGACTGACCTGGAGACCTGCAGGAATGTAAGACACAGGCTGTGTAAGCAAGGACTCTGATACTTGGATTGGTGAAAAAAAGAAAGTAAATTTTACTGAAAAGGTGAAAACGGTAGCTTGTACAGCCACAAATGGCACAACACACCTTTTGCCTAAATGGTAAACAAATAAACATGAATTAACAGTTTGATCAGACACTTTCTTTTCTTCTCTTCTTTCCCAGCAGGGCAACACCACCCCGCTAACACTCTTCCCTGGAGACTGCAGGCAGTCACCACCCACCAGCACATTTACTTTACCCCTGGAGACTGCAGGCACTCACCACCTAACAGCCCTCCAGAACACACAACCTAGTCCTAGGATAAGTGCCTTCTCTGGCCCTAATCCCTGAGCTTGTTCATACTGTAGCCTTAAGGGTGAGCAGTGGCTACTAGGCTTTATCCCACCTTAGTCAGCCCACTGACCCCTTACACCAGATACCTACCCTGGTATCTGTCACACAGTTACTTTACTTATCCACTCTATACTCTACACAGTTTAAAATTACTTAACATCTCTACACTCAGAATCACTTTAAGCATTCAGGAATGACAGTGACATAAAACATATAACATACTGATACATTAAAAGCTAGGACCCCATCCTTGAACTGTTCAGTCCTTCAGATGACAAAGTCTTTTTAAAATGTGGAAGGACTGAGGTAAATTCTTTGTTACTTCAATGTCACGTTACTTAAAAAATAGGCCCCAAATTGTAGCAATAATTTTTTTACAATACCACACTCCTTTGGATTTTCTGAGGAAATTCTTTGATGGAAATGCTGAAGAATCCTTTCGAGGGCCTTCAGGAGCAAGCATTTTCTTGTTGGAATCTGGAGAAGCAATGAATTCTTCAGGTTGCAGCTTTTTTCTGTGAGGAAAACTTGATACAACAGGATTATCAGGCACTTGAAGCAGTAGGCTCTCTATTCTCACCATGCTCTCACTCACTACCCTATCTGACCCTACACTGGGATACAGGTGATCCCCTAATCCTTCTCTTTAATTAAATAAGGCTGTCCACTTTAGGTTCTAACAACTGCAGTAGGCCTCTGCTGACAGAACACTCACTTGGCTTGGGTCCCTTATTCTTGATCGCTTTCCCTGCTTGGGCTCACTGCACACTGGCTGTGCAGCTACGTTTATGCTCAAAACTAATTTGCATATGCTAATAACTGGACACTGAGTGGACACTGACCTGTCCAGGGGCTCAGCACCAATCACAATCCTTTCTGCAGCAGCATAAGCCACATTGGAATTCACAGTTTTGAAATCCATCTGCCCCTCTCAACATTCTAAGGCTTCCCTTTTTTTATAACTCCGAGTCCCATTTATGTACACATTCTTTTGTCATAAAAAAATAAGCACTTTCTTCATGTCTAAGAATTTTTTTTTCACTATCCTGGCTGGAAAGCTAACATCTCTAGCTCTCTCCTGAATTTTGTTCTGTACAAAATGACCCACAGGAAAGCTAAGTCACTAAGACTTGAACTTATTTGTTATTAAACTTGTAAATTACACTCTTCTGAGCACTTTTCTCTTCACTTTCTTGAAAAATAGCAGTTTCTCCTTTAATCACACTGACCACAACAGTTTTTTTAGTCAGGAACTGAAGATTAATTTTCCCACACTTAGCTCCACTTCTAGTATAAGGCCTTGTACATACGTCTGAAAGCAGGATGAAACCTGTTTTATAAACCGGTTTAGTCTTACTGTGTTAGAGCGTCCACATTATGATGAAACTGTATTTAAACATTGTTCTTCAACCCTGTTTCTGTCCACACTGGGTACTTTTTGGGATTGTGAACCTTACTATGCCTACAACTATACTGTGCCGCAGACGGCTGTGTATCCTAGCAGCTCAAGCAATTCCAATATTGTGGATATCACAACTAGAAGCCCAGCACCAAACAGTGCGTTGACACTAGTAAAACTTAAACCATTTTTAAAACCAGGCTAAAGACTAGGTACCTAGCAGGGTTTTGGCAGGGTTTTTAAAAATGGTCACCTCTCAGTCCACAGTTCAATTATATCTACTATTGATTATGGACTATGGACTAGTGGTCTATGGGGTGGCAATAGATACAGCACTCAAGAGGGTTCAGACTGCACTCAACAAAGCCTGCAGACTCACCCTGGATGATGAGTGTGGCACTCACACCTGTTCTCTGTACGAACATGCAAACTGGCTATCATTAAGAAACAGGGTCAAATTCCAGACTTGCATCCTAGGGAAGAAGGCTCTATTGGGTAAAACACCACCTTGTGACGGCAAAGTGATCAAGGCGGCTAACTAGTTACAGGTCACCAGTGGGAGGACTAGAGGGGTCTTGGCTATCCCCTTCTGTCGCACCTCACTTAGGCAATGTGCATTTGCCTACCAGGCCCCCCTATGGATGAATGAACTGCCTGGGCACCTCTTGGCCACCAATTGTCTGGCACAATTCAAAACTTGACCTCAAACAGCACCTAATAACACTCTCTAAGTGCACCTGCCCCTGAGTCCAGCCACACCTGCTCTCTCTGTCCCCCATCAAGCACTAGGCAGGCCTCAGGTACCCCTTCCCTCTGTTCCTTCACATGATTTGCCCCAGCAATCAGTTTGCGTCAAGCTCCTTCAGCACCCGCCACCCCATCTCCCTCCCGCAGCTCACAGTCCTGTGAGTTTCCCTAACAGTCACTACTAATGCAGGCTGCCTGACCATGCCTCCTCACACCCCACCATTTTACTCTAGCATGTCCTTTCTGCTCAGCATCCCCTCACCCCACCATTTCTCCCTATACCTTATCGCCCTTCTTCCCCTCACCCTTCACCTCCACCGCAGTACATACCTCTCTCTCTCATACCTCCTTTCTTCACCCCACTGCCAGCTATCCCCATCCCTCTGAACTACTGACAAAGCACTTTGTGGCTGCTTTTTCCCCCCCATAAAATGTTTTTCTTGTTATTTAACTTGTACCTATGTTTTGAGTTATTCTGTAAGTTCTGAATCCCAGCTGTATCGTTCATTGTGATGTACCCTTGCTTTCTCCTACTGTACTTTGTTTTGCAATCTATGATGTGGAACCTTTGTAAAAGAGCTTGCGCTCAAAGGTCTTTTCCGAATCACTAAACAAATAAAAAATAAAATTAAATAAAAAGCCTGGTGTATACAGGGCCTAACTGTTTGCATAAATTATGTTTCACCAGGACCCACTCTACCTACAAAAGTTAGTGACTCCTCTATTTTACATTTTTATTACTCTAAACTATTTTTTTGTTATGAAGAACACTTTTCTCTATCAGTCTGCCAAGTGTGGGGTAAATCTATTACAAAGAGGCTGGACAACACAAATTGGAAAAGCACATGTGTGAAGACAAAGTTTTCTGGCTGTAAATAACTCTCAGGTGCAAAGCTCTTTTTAAAACTGCTCCGTTTTTACTCTAGAACAATCTCTCATAATCTCTGTATTTTTATTAATTGCCCAGGACTTCCCTCAGCCCTACCATGGCCTTATTTTCTCAAAAATATGTGTTTTTAATGTATTTTAGCGGTTTATAATCCATGGTTTCCTCTGAAGCAGATTGCACATTTCACACTACAAAATGGCTCCTTTGTGAGCTTTATATAAAATGTCTGCTATTTGTGTGTGTGGGACTTCCACAGAGCCCCAGCCAGACTGTGCCCATCTTTATTTTATATTTTATTATATGAACCAGTCTCTAAATTCCTTTTCCTGGCGTTTTTTGCCTGCACATCTAAGTAAAGGGAAAATATCTGGTTGATCATGCCTGCGAGAAGAGTGCCTTTCTGTATCTCCCTCTCGCACTTTTGCAAGGCAATTCAAGTGCTCCAGGCCAAAGCGTGACTTACGACCACTGTCATGGTAGAGGAGTGGCCACCATAGAGCTAGCCTGGGGATTTCTTCACTGAGCTCACTGCACTCTGCTGTGGGACCAACTCTCGGCCACTCACACTCCCAGGTCCTTTTCTTGGCACGCACGGCATCTGCAGCTGCCACTCTGCATTTTACATTTTTACAGCAGAGCAACTTCTTTTACCACAAAAACGATCTTTTAAATATAAAAAACATTAACGATATTATAGGCAATGCAGGCAGACTAAATCAAACCAGTGGATCAACAGGGCATATTACTGAACCCAGGGCAATCGGGTTACTAGCCCACTGGCCACCAGTGATTACAACTAACATTTTATTATAAATTACCAACCCTTTATGTACAAAAACATTGTCAATCATTAAAAATGAGCATAAAACTGCATGTGGGTAAGGAAGCCAGGGCTAGGTAGTCCTTTCCATACTTCCCCCCTGTGCTGCATCCTCTTACAACCATTAATAATATGCGCATGCTGACACTGACAGCTAAACTTTTTAAATGCTTATTTATTTAATTCTATTTTAGGTTACAAATACTGCTTTTTATTTTACTACAGGAGCCACCCTTTATCTATCTGGCAGCTCCTACATACTCCAAGATTAGAACCCATGTCCTTAGCAACCTGTTTTATAAATATGCTAAAACTAACTGTATTTCCCTGTTCTACTTGGTGGAACAGTCCTATGATGCTGTTACACCTGATTCCATTCTAATAGGTACTGTTCTCACTGTATTCCAAAATTATGCATCACCCCTGTATAACCCAGCTGTATTTAAAACCTGCATGTCCCTGCCATGTTATAAAATTTTGCAAAACCTCCACATTCAGAATTTGCATGTTACCTCCACATTGTGTCACTGCTGCATTCTGAAACTGCAACCCTGATGCATTTAAAAGATATTCACTGGCACGTTTGAAGCCCCGACCACTGCACAGATCATGGCTTCACTCCACCGATACCCCCTGCAGGCACCATATAAAATAAAAGGTTTAGTTACATGAATGCTTGTAAAATGTAGTTAAGTCCCTGGTGCAGCTGGCATTTTTAAAGATGGCACTCCTCACCCGCTTGTGATCACGCTGGTAATAGCATGAGAGGATGATGCTCCACTGTCACTTCCTTATTGGTGCCCTTATGTGCGGAAATATAATAATCTCTGTATCACGGAAGCCCATCGCTATTTTTACAGACTTTGCTTAAATGCCATGTGTATGCCAGGCAAAGACTGTAAAAATAGCGATGGGCATCCAAGATATGGAGATTATTATATTTCCGCACATAAGGAAGGGGCAGTGGAACATTATCCTCTCGTGTTATTACCAGCACGATCAATCACGAGCAGCGTCATGTTTAAAAATGCAGACTGCATTGGGGGCTTAACTACTTTTTACGAGCATTCAGGTAACTAAACCCTTTATTTCATATGGTGCCTGCAGGGGGGATCGATGGAATGAAGTCCCAATCTGTGCAGTGGTCAGGGCTTCAAATGTGCTGATATTTCTCCTTTAAGCAATAGGGCATGACAGAGTGTGCATCATGGTGGGATAATGGCACACCTAGGGTGGGCTGAAGCATGAGGCATTAGGTCAAGTGCTTCCGTTACCTAGGTATGCCATTATCCTACCACTATGTACACCCTGTAGAGCCTTATTGTGATTATAAAATGGGTATAAAAAAATCTTACCAGACTTGAGTAATTAAGAAATACAGAGAAGAAAAAAAATCTGAAGTTATAACTTCATTACAATTAATTTAGACATAAAATAGAAAAAAAAATAGTCCCTTCAAGAGCCTTTACTGCACCACTCTGTTTTGCTTACATTTACATTTTATAGACATTTTTATTAGATTGAGCTTAGCAATTTTTTTTACACTCCTGCTTTTATCTTATTTTTATTTTGCAGAATTATACATGTTAATATTGGCAGTCCCCTTTAGTGTTCCTGTAGAGATCAATCATGTCACGGCAGAGTCATTCATATGGTTATTTTCTGTGTTTCCTTGGTCGTTAGGACGGTATTCGCTGCTGTTAAAAATAAAGAAAAAAAACAACAATTAAGTAATAAGACATGACAGTGTGTGCATTGTGGTTGGATAACAGCACACCTCGGGTGTGTTGTGAGGCATGAGGAATCGCCGAGTGCCTTCAACCAGCCAAGAAGTGCCATTACCCCACCACAACATACACCCTGGAGTGTCTTATTGTGATTATAAAATGGATCCAAGATTTTTTTTTCATTTTGAGGGGGTGAAGAAATGCACCAACTCAAAAAGGAAACATTGTTATGACTTTTTTAAAAATAGTCCTAGCACATCCCAGCACTGACATGCCATCTCAGATTCAAATATTATGTACAGCAAAATACATGCATTTTTAATTAGTTCTTAAACCCTCTATTTTCCCCCAACCCACCCCCATTTACCCATTTCCTCACCTACCTACCTTTCTTTCTTTCTTTCTTTCTTTCTTTCTTTCTTTCTTATAATATTCCCTCCCTTTTCTCTGTCTTGTTTATTTTCTGTCTTGCCAACCTTAAAGAGACGGAATGTTTACTACAGATGGAATACCAAGAATTCAAACCTCTTCTCAGTTCTGCTGGCAGAATGTTTCCTCCCACTAGTACACAACAGAAGGCCTCAGATGGAACCAGGGCTTTTGTTTTATCTGTAGCAGGTTAAACAGCACAGATTTCCCTAGTAAGCAGGTGAGGACAGGAAGGGGATTTTTCATGGTCAGCAAAGAAACACTATAAATAAAAATTGTAAGTACTGTAGTATTTCATTTTTTTAAGTTATGTACTGTATGTGTGTGTAAGAAGAGGATTATGAGGGCAAATAACATTTAATTATGTTTTTAAATTTCAGGTAGTTTTATTTTTAGGTCCTAGACCTAGTTGAAGGTTTGTAGTGAGTAACAGCCACATTTGTGATGGCAGTCAGGGATGTGTGGTAGTACTGATTTTATTGTGAAGAGGCTGCTGGCTCTTCTTCCAGTGCAGTTGTGCTGGGATATCAGCACTGGATTCCGAGCACCTCAGTCAATCAGGTTTCTGGATCTTTTTATACCCATTTTATAATTCAGAATTTCAGCTCTGCAATATTTCGAAATCCCAAACAATGTGGGCAGTCCAAAGTCATGTGCACCATTGCATCCCAAAACCACCTCCCCAACCCCCGCCACGTTCTGAAAAGTATCATTCAGGAAATCCTGGAAACCATCCTCCAGATGTCAGGCAAAGGGGACATGGTACTGGTGGGGGATTTCAATCAGCTGGACATAGATTGGAACATCCACACAGCGGCATCACAGAAGAGCAGGGAATTCCTAGTCACACTATAGGAAGCCGGCCTAAGTCAGCTAATGACATCATCCACAAGGGGTAATGCAGTTCTAGATCTGATATTCACAAAAAGTGATAGGGTTATGTGTGTCAAAGTAGGGAACCACCTGACCAACAGTGATCATAACACGCTATGGTTCAGGGTAAAAAGGACTGTAGACTCCACACACTCCAAACTGAAATCCTTGACTTCAGGAGGGCAGACTTCACAAACATGAAGGCCTACCTAAGAGACAACCCTAGTAACTCGACAGAAGGGAGTGATGAGGAATATTGGACAAGGTTGAAGGATACAATAACCGTGGTCACATCACAGTGTACCCATCAGATTAGAAAGAACAAAAGGAGGAAAAACTATGGCAAGCCGTTAAGGACATGATTCATAATCTCTGGCTGTATGGTAAAACACATACACTATATGGTGAAATACATACATCATATAGTGAAATATATACATTATATAGTGAAATACATACACGATGTAGTGAACCACATATAGTATCTACTGAAATATATACATCATATAGTGAAATACATATACTGTATACTGAGATGCATATATTATATAGTGAAACACATACACTATATAGTGACATGCTTACATTGTATGGTGAAATACATACACTATCTACTGAAATCCATATACTGAGTACTGAAAATCCACATACACTATATACTGAAACAAATGTACTATGTACTGAAACATATACACTACCTATTGATATATATACACTACAGACTGAAACATCCACATAAACTATCTACTGAAACAAATTCTCTATAGATTGTAACACATGCATTATATATTGAAAAAAATCTGCATACACTATATACTGAAACAAATACACTATATATTGAATACATACACTATCTATTGAGATGCATACACTACACACTGAAAAAAAGCACATGCACCATATACTGAAACAAATACACTATATATTGAAACATCTACACTTTATATTGAAATACATACACTATCCATTGAAATAAATACACTATGCACTGAAAATCTATGTACACCATATACTGAAACAAGTACACTATATATTGAAATATATACTCTATCTATTGAAATGCATACACTACACACTGAAAAAAGCACAAACACTATATACTGAAACAAATACACTATATATTGAAACATCTACACTTATATTGAAATACATACACTATCTATTGAAATAAATACACTATGCACTGAAAAATCTTCATACACTATATACTGAAACAAATACACTACATGGTGAAACACATACACTATGTATTGAAACACATACACTGTAGACTGAAAAATTCACATACACTATATACTGAAACAAATAAACTATATACTGAAATGGACTATGTTCTGAAACTACCCATCCCCCCAGCCCCTCCCCCTTGAATGGCCTGCAGCTGAACTCCTTGCCTGTTGCATTCAGTTAGCTGCTGGTTTGATGAGAGGGTGTTTAAAACTGCAGAGCAGGTAAACAAAACAGGGCTATCTCTTATTATACAATGGGTATGAAAACAGAACGTAAATACTGTATCCTGATTGGCTGACTCGTACCCCTGTCCCGTTGTAAATCCTAGCATCACCCCACGGGAAGAGGTGCCAGTTGCCAGTCAGCCGAATCAGTAACCCCACCTGAAATCACTCCGAGCAACAGAAATCCACAACTGCTAAACTCGTGAATCACCGCTAAATGGCTATCTCTCATGACTGCTGCTCTGCTTCCATTCCCATACGCAAACGGTAAACCGCCCTTCAAACCACAACACTTTTTTTTTTTTAAACAGTCTTTTGCCTGAGACACTTCCCTGATAGAACCCCTTTTTTAGAAACCTTTTCCGGGCTAAAACAGCTGTCTTCTCAGATCTGTCTCCTAACATCTTCACCCTCCATTACAGCACTGCCCCCAGAGACCTAATACTGACGACATCATCTCCACAGTTGAAATTCCATGTGACCCTTTGACCTTACCAGCTCCAGCAGTCTGAGACTCAAAACAAACCACATCTAAAATCGGAACAAATATGCTACTCGCTTTCTCCATTTCAATACCAAAAACAAAGCACGGGAAAAAATGTATAGCTCCTTTCAATTAACTAAGAAAATGGAGCTACAACAAATGCTCAGCACACTCGAAAACAGCACTCAGGAACTCCACAACGAAAGTCAACACGCACGTCTTCCACTCTCGGTGCCGTTCTCACCATGGGACCAGACTCATCCTGCTCAAAGTGACACCACACTATCCCATCATACAAGCAGCAACGCAATGCACTATTTTCTGTGCCGTACAAACACTTTCACTATTCTATTGAAAATAAAAGAAGTAAAAAATAAAAATCACTAACCCTCCCCCCAAAAAATTACTAATCATACAATTCCAACATTGTGTAATAGCAATATCCCACGAGAGGGTGTTGGTGATGCCAGGATTTACCCACCCCTGGGGTGTTGTTGGTCACTCAGCTACGCCTCGTGACCGAACAACACCCCAGGACATGGGAAATCCTGGCATCACCAACACCCTCTCGTGTATATTACTTAATTCTACTTTATGGGGTTTTACATCTTGTTTTGCTTGCACACCTTTAATCAAATTTCAGAACATTGTGGCGTGACAAGAAACCTTTAGAACTAATTTAAAATGCTGTAGTTTATTCTTTTAAATAAAGTGCTGCCTTCATTTACTGTTAGACACATTTATATAGGAAGCTAATGCTGGATATTCGTAACATATACATAGGGGGCTGCATGCGTTTTTCCAAGTTAAATGTTTGATCAGATTTATGTGTAATTAATTACTGTGTAAGTCCAGCAACTTATCTGAGCTGAATGCTTGGGAAGCACTTCAGGAGCTGTGGAAGTGTAAGCCAAAAAAGTTGCTAGTTTGTACTCTATGGACTATGTTTTGATTAAGTTTTTATTTTAATGTTTTGTTTAATAAATGTTTCTTGGTTAAGAAACAATTTTTGCTGCAGTCCCTCAGTATTCAATTCTCATCAGGAGTTTAGCTGGCATATGCATATAATTTGTTTTGTTTTACTAAATAACTTTACTGTGAATCCTCACTGGAGGCATGCACAGTCTGTTTGGGGGGTTGAGCTTCTCAAACTGTGTTGTATTTCTTTTTTTTTTTTCCCATAGAGATTTTTATCTCCTTAGTCACCCTGCTACCCCTTTGCCCACTGACATCTCCAGCCCAATCACTTACCATCCACAGGACATACATGCTCTGAGATCCCCCCCCCACACACACACACATACACACATCCTCTGTGATGGGGCCAGGAGGGGGAGGGCTAGGGCCACTGACAAGGAGACAGATATTAAGACAGGAGCAGAGCCTGGTTAGCAGTGCAGAATCTGCATCAGGTTGTTGGATCATTCTGCCATTGGGGGATTTTCTACCTTTGGTTTTATCCCCTGGGCAGCCAAGCATGCAATGATGCAATTGCATATAAAGACACATGCTTGCTTTGTGCCTCCCTGAGCCCTCCCCCTTATGCAGCTCCACTGCCCTGCCAGCCCATCTCAGCTAGGTGGATGTTGAAGAGCAGGGTGGTCAGACTTCCCCTTGTTGAGAGGAGAGCATTCAGCAAGATACTCAAATATATCTCCCCCCCAGCTAACCCCTGTGCAACCTGGGTCCACCCCCAAAACTGGGCCACTGGTACGGGAGGCAGAGCAATCACCACCAAGCTGCTAGAGCCAGCCCACCAGACTGTGTTTTTATAAATAAATAAAGACAGCATATAGGTAAAAGAAGAAAAAAAAAACTGTATTTTAACTAGTCTGTTATAAACATTTTAAGTCACATCACAATGTTTTGAAATCGGATAAAGGTTTTGCAAGCAAACTACGATAAAACAATACATAAACAGATAGATAAGATAACCATTTTATGTTTACCTTCTGCATCTTAAGAGGCATTGGCCAGGATTTTTAGTCAATTAGGGCACCATTTTCAGAAGGTTAGCGTGCAGAGCTAAACATTACACTGTGGGAACAGCATGGTTGGATCGGTGTCATATTCAGCATCACCTGATGCTACCCTGATCATGTGCATATGTACTACTACGGCCATACAAATGAGTAATCCTCTCCTGCATACAGAGCATAGTGCTGTATAAAAGGTTTCCTTAGTGACCATAAGTACCTCCCTCTACATTTTATACTCAGCCTCTAGGCGTCTAGTCCCTAGATGCTTGATTTTGCACTTTTTGGCTTTGAACCCGAACTGCCATGTCCCATAGGACTCTTTAAGTTTTCTAAGGTCCCCATTCATTCTCTTCATCTGCATCTATCAACGCTATTACAGATTGTGGTGTCATCTGCAAAAAGGCACATCTTCCCTTCCAGTTCTTCTATTAAGCCACTTATAAAGACACTGAAGAGGACGTGTCCCATTACTGAACCCTCCGACACCCTACTGCTCACTCTCTCCTCACTGTAGTGAGTGCCATTTACCACCACCTTCTGTGGCTGTGCGCCATCTCAGGTGCAGCACTTAGGAGTGCACAACACTAATCTGAAATTGGGGGCCCACATACCACTGTAACAGAATTAGCACTGCATTGTGATAAGCATAGCTGGTACTATTTTAAAAAGCATTCTTCTGTGCAGTGCTAACCTGTTAATGTGGTACTATTAATATATTTTTTTTGCACAGGATTGCTAATTGCAACCAGGTGCTCATACAACTGGGGGTTACTCTAATGCATATAAGGTGTACAGGTATATTAAATGCTTTCTTGAAGTGTTAACACACTGCATGGTTAGTGCTAGTTAATGATTCTGGGAATCATGTTTTAACTGCACACACGCAGCCTGCCAGCAACCCAACCCCCCACACATATACACACTGTCAGTTCTGGACACAATAAAAAAATAATTATTTGGTAGTCTGGTAGTCCCCCACTCACCTAATCCAGGTAGAGCTAGAACATTTATTCCTCATTCCTGCTGCTGTTATACTCTACATATTTCTCAGCCTGTCTGGCGCTGGGGAAAACAAATTTCAGCCTTAGCGACTGGCTGGAAAATAACTAAAAATGCTAAATTTTTTGTTGGGCCATTGGAGGGAAGAGGCTGCTAAAGAGTAAAGCTTCAGTGAAGACTCTTGGTGGAAAAATACTGGGGACAGTCTGTGCGCCTTTTTCAGCAACCAGTGAGGTGTTGTGGGAACCTTGTACATGTTAATTTTGGTTGACAGTTGCTCCTGCCAATGGGGAGCTGCCAGAAAGCTCCCAAGGGGGAAGAACTTTGGTTTCAAAGTTCAGTTTGGTGGGAGACCCTCCACAGGAAGGGGGTCTCCAGCCCCTAGGAAGAAGGTGGGGTTGTGGGGCTGTGAGGAGGGCTGCCAGCCATCTGTCCCCCAGAGCTGGTTGTGCCTTTCCCCATCTAGAGAGAAAAGAGAGGATTTTGCGGGCAACTCTGCAGAGAGGGAGATCTGCAGTACTTTGTTGCTGCCAGAGAAGTTGCACCACAGCGATGAATCTGTTCAGAGCACAGATTAAATGGACTGAGAAAAAGGATTAAGAAAATGGATTTGTGTCAAAAGGATGGGGCTCTTCAGTTTTATCTGCACCACATCAGTGAGACACAGATGATCAAAGACTTGATGAGAGAAGTAAGAAAAAGTGTAAAAGGTTCTGTTTGACCCTGGCAATGACAAGACGTCAACAGGAAAAGGGAAAGACAAGGTTAAATGACTGTTTTTTGGCAGAAAAAAATGGATTGTAGAAAATGGACATGAAAACTGGATTTGAACCCAGGTTTTAAGAAGCTGACAAGAGAGCTTCTTCTGTCGGGAGTTGACTAGCACCTGCATGGTGAGAAATGGGACTTTCTTGATGTATTTTTGAAAAAGAGTTGCTGAACTTGTGTGTGAGCCAGAGCACAAGAGTGGCCACTGTGTTGGAGTTGAAAGACTGTGGGGGCAGGGGAATGAGTGGGTGCTGCCTGGGTGGGTGTCTGCTGTCTGCTCCTGAGATGCAGCAAGATGGGAGACTGTTGTGTTAAATCCCTGGAATTTCAGACTCTGAACAGTGCCCCAAGAGCCTGATATTCGAGAAGGTAGCTGAGACTGCTTGACTACACTGAGTAGCAGGTAACTGAGGAAAGGATGGAAATGATCTGAAGAATCAATCCTAAACATGCCAGGTGGGGAGCTCACTGACCCCTATCATGTGGGGCTGCTGGCTGCAAGGGATTGTGGGTTTGTGCCCGGGTGCTGGGGTGCTCTGACCTGTGGGAGAGCCAGACCGTGGGCACGCTCCCATGTCTAGGTCCCTTGTGGCTGGTGGGTCTTGTGTGATGCCCTTCAATGGGCCTCTGTGGGTCAGGGGGGGCAGGGCTGCAAGACCTTGGGTCGCACTAAAGATCCAAGCTGCAGCTTCCACACCTTCAAGTGTTAAGCATCAGTCCTGATTCTGCGTCTACTGATCCATCGTCCCCAGGACTTCAGTCATGTATGCCATCCTAGGACTAATACAGCAGAGCTGTGAGTGAGGGCGGGAATTGCCCTGCACCTGGGGAATATTATATATATATATATATATATATATTCTGTGTTCAAGTCCACTGGCGCTGATAGCCAGTTCAAGATTTAACGACATCAAGGGAAACATGTTGGGGGGTTGTTTGGTTCAGGTGGGTGTGCCAGCGCCAGCCGACCAGCTGCACCTCAGACCTGTCGCTTGGCATTTAGGTATTTGAGGACAAAATTCAGTGTATCTTTTTTGAACTGATACCAGTGGGTTTAGGTTTGGTAATACCTGCAGCAGTTAGATAGTCAGGTAGTTTGGTGGCTGCATTATCAAAAGGTGATTTGGGTTCAAATCAAAAGGGGGAATGCTGTTTGGGATATGTTTTTTCCTTTTTTTACCAACTCTTTTTCCTCTGATTGCAGGAAATGTGTCCTCTCTCAGACATCATCCCCAGTTCTCTCCCACACAACCTGCCCCCATGCCAACACTCTGGGTCCCCTCCCGAGGCTCCGCTAATGCCTACCTCCACCTGGTGAGAGACCTCCCAGGCTTATCCATAGGATGGGACTGCCACTCCTTCTGACACCCAAGATAACCAGTATCATCCAGGCAGAGGAGGCACGCAGAGGATTGGGACCCAGGTGGGTGGGGTCTGGCAGTGAGCATGAGGCCAAGGTGGACCATCACCAACCACAACTCTGGGGTGTTTCCTTGTTCATTTAACAGAGTTACAATGGTTTTAAAAAGCCCTAAGGTAGAATATTAAAGCTTTTTTTGTGAGTGTTA
The DNA here is from genome assembly GCA_016271365.2 of Neoceratodus forsteri. Lineage (NCBI taxonomy): Eukaryota > Metazoa > Chordata > Ceratodontiformes > Ceratodontidae > Neoceratodus > Neoceratodus forsteri. The sequence goes on along the minus strand of CM057452.1, from coordinate 1,687,773,787 downwards.
GACAGGTTATCAATTTGCTAATCCCAATTCGCACCTCTAAAGCAGGATAGTACTGCACAGGGTCATATGATTGCTTGGTTACCAAGTCACTAGCCCATTTGTAAGTGGCCCTAATCCATCCTTGTGCACCTGTATAAAGCAGCTGACAGCACCTTGCACATCGGCACATCGGCATTATTCATTTATTCATTACAAATCGGGTTTACAACCTTTGAGTCAGAGACTCATTTACAAAGGCACCTCGTCACGGGGGGGTAGACATCAAGACAGTTATTACAGTGCAGATTAAAACAGAGGATAACATTACAGGTGCAGTAAAAGGAACATTTAACACAGATACACTTAGGTTACATAATGTAGTAGTTTGTATGTTACTTAGGTTACATAATGTTACAAAATTGTGAGCTACACTCATGGATATAGTAGGTCCTCAGAGAAGACAGCGGGTTACATCCCTGTTTGGACGTAGTAGGGAAGGAGTGAGCCTGGGGGAGGGAGAGGCTGTCCAGTGGATGTTGTCGAGCCACGGGGCAAGACAGGCGAGTACCACATGTTACAACAGGGGGTTAGTTGCACCTGCAACAGCGGGTATTAAAGATATGGTTCCGAAGGGTTGTTTTGAAGGAGCCAATTTTTGGCAAGTTGGAGATGCAGCTAGGAAGGGAGGGAGTTGAACCAGGTGGGGGCTCAGTAGAGGAAGGATCTCTGGGCAAGAGAGGTCTTGGTTCTGGGCACCTTGAAAGTGGCCTTAGCAGAGCTATGGGTGGTGACAGACAATGATGACTGCTGTAGGGAGGTGGAGACCCCAAGGGAAGGAGTGAATCCTAGCAGTGATTTCTTAGTGAGAAGGCAGGTCTGGTAGAGCAGTCGCTCCTCAAAGTTGAGAAGATTGGTGGTAGTATAGAGAAGGTAGGTGTGAGTTCGGCTGGGGGCACCGGTCAGGAGCCTACAGGCCTTATTGATGGAGAGTTGGATTTTTGAAGAGGGCAGTGTTGTCAGCTGCGGCATAGATTGGCAAGTCATAGTCCACGAGGGACAAGACGGAGGAGGTGATGGCCAGCCTGATGGCAACCTGAGGCAGACAGTCCCTGTGCCAGTACAGCAGGCCAATCCGAGAGTTAATGGTGGCTGACAGGGCAGTAATGTGGGTGTGGAAGGAGAGGGCAGTATCGAACGTGATGCCTAGGTACTTGTATGTGGTCACTTGTTCTAGCAGTTGCAGAGTGCTGGGGATAATCAAGAAGGGGTATTTTTAGCTTTATTTTGGTGGTGGGAGAAGAGCATTGATTTGGTTTTCTTTAGGTTAATGACCAGTCTGCGGTCACCAAACCACCTTTCAGCTTGGTTGTAAGCTTGCTGGAGGGATAATTGGAGGGAGGTAGGATTGGGATGTGAGGCAACGAGGACTGCATCATCAGCGTAGAGGAGCATTTTACCGGTACATGAGCTGGGGAGGGTGTTGAGGTAGAGACTAAAAAGTATTGGACTCAGGATGAAGCCCTGAGGGACCCCGGAGCGAACAGAAAGAGTGCTGGAGAGGGAGGCACTGATCTTGACATGCTGGGATCTAGCAGAGAGGTAGCTAGAGAACCAAGAAATGGGACCACCAGAGAAGACAAGTTGGTGGAGAGAGTCGAGTAGAAGGGGATGACAGACAGTGTCAAAGGCCTTGGAGAGGTTAATGAACACTGCTTCTGCAAGGCTGCCAGAGTCGAGAGCAGCATGCAGGTGTTGGGAGAATTCCAGGAGAGCCGTGATTGTACCATGTCCTGGGTGGAACCCGTGCTGCTCTGAGCATACTTGGTTAGGTATTCAGAGAGCTGGATCAACACCACTTTTTCAAGGGCTTTAGAGAGTGGGGGTAGGATGGAGATCAGCTGGTAATTGTTGGGGGTGGACCGGTCCCCACTCTTATGTATGGCTGTGATTTCAGCAGTTTTCCAAGCACTTGGGAACTTACCCAGGCATAGAGACCAGTTTAGAAGGTCAGTCAGGGGGACTAGGACTTCGTCCCAGACCATACGGAGGATCCTGGAGTCGAGGTGGTCACTGCTGGGGTTATTGCTGCCTCAGGATTTTAGCAGGTGTGGCCTGGCTTCTTGGGGTGATAGGGTGTGCAGGTAGAATGGTGGGCAATGTGGGACTGGAGGGAGAGAGGTGGGGATTGGGTCAAAGAAGCTGCTGGGGAGGACTGAGCTTAGGTCAGAGAAGGCAGTGTTAAGGCAATCGGCTATGAGGAGTGGATCTGTGGTGGGGGTGCCATTGATGGAGAGCTGAGATGGTGGGGGAGGAGCGGGACTTCCCATTTAGCTCTTTCATATTATCCCAGAAGGTCCGGGCTGAACCCCAAGTGGAAGTGAGGGTGGTCTGGTAGTGCTCTGCCTTGGCCCGCCTAATGGCCCAAGTGCACTTATTGCATTCTGCATTGTAGTCCTGTCTATCTGATGCCTTTCCAGATTCTACAGCAATGTGACAGAGATTATCTCTGTTTTTGAGTCTCTGAAGGAGGGGTGGGGCATTGCATTTTTTGAAGCGGATCCTGGTAAGGGGGGCGAAAAGGTCACAAGCCTCACAGAAGGCATTTGTGAAGTGGTCAAGAGCTGAGTCAATGTCAGGGGCGCGCTGGATAGGGGACCAGTCTAGCTGGGCTAGGTATTGTTTTAATTTTCTGAGGCTGCCGGGGTGTAAATGGCAGCATAGAGTGGCCTGGGACACTGGTTTCAGAGTGGAGGATGACCAGAGACAGAGGACTGGGGAGTGATCGCTAAGAGAGTTGGGAAGGACAGTGACATCCCGGATTTTGTAGGGGTGGTTAGATATAACAACATCTAGGAGAGTGTTGGTGCCAGTAGAGTGGTTGAATCTGGTGGGCTGGGTGACTAACTGGGACATATCCAGGGCAGCATAGGAGTCCCTTGTATGGGAGGCAGTGGAGGCAAGCCAGTTAACACTGAGGTCACCTAGGATGACTTGCTCCACTTTGTGAGGGAGAGATGTGAGGTAGTCAATGAGGGACTGGACCGCTTGGTTTTGATTCCTTGGGGATACGTAGGAGACCGTGAGGAAGAGAGGGCCTCGGGCGGGGTCAGGTGTGATTTTTAAGGTGAGGGCTTGGGCTCCATAATCAAGTTTAGGAGCTGGGAGTGCCTGACCTAAAAGGGAGTCCTGGGCCGTACAAGTAGTGCCCAACCACTACTGCATTTGCCTACTCGGTCTTCCCTGTAGATGATATATCCAGGGAGGGTGATAGCAGAGTCAGGGGTGGATTTGGAGAGCCATGTCTCTACCAGTGCAATTATATCAGGTTGATGTTGAATGACCCAGCACTGGAGGGCAGCAGATTTCTTTAGGAGACTGCAAATGTTTAAGGATGCAAAGCGGAGGCCAGTTGCAGTACAGGGTTTAGAAGGCTGGAAGCCATAGGTCCTGGGTTTGGGTGTACATTACCAGATAATAATGATAGCAGTGTAATTATTCTGGTTAGTGGCCGGTGGCGATGGGGACCCTTGGGTCGACACCCAGCTGAGGACTTTACAATCAGGGTGCATGGGATAGATAAAGTGCGAAGGGTGAAAATGGCAGGGGAGAGCTGGGTCCAGGTCGGGCCTTGGAGGGCAGAGGGAGTGGGGGTGTTGGGGGGTCATGGGTGTGTCGAGGATGGGGGAGGGCCGAGTCACTGTGGGGTAGTCTGGGGATGAGGTGCCTAGTGTGGAGGAAAGGTGCTCCGGTCAGTGTGAGGTCTGTACCAAGAAGGTGAAGGAGAGCAGACTTAGTAATGGCGTGTAGGTACCCATAGCAGCTGAGCAGTAAAGGAAGAGTGTCCAGGAGTAGTAGAGAGTAAGGAGATGTAGAGCAGCTTTGGCACGGTTGGGGGGGAAAAACCCTCTAGTGGGTGAAGAGTATAAGCTGCAAATGGGAAAAATCAGTAGAAGAGGGAGAGGGCAAAGACTGATGAATAGTGATAGACTGACCACACAATAAGTGAAATGAGACAGGAACTGTATTGTGTTGGATTGGGTAAGTGTGCTTATAACTGGACCCTCTAGTGGCTAAAAGATATAATCTGCTGATGGAAAAGTCAGCAAAAAAAAAAAAAGAACAGGCAGGGAGGTTCTAAAGCAAGTTTTGGGGGGGGAGCACTGCAGCAGTCTCAATTGGACACAGAGGTCAAGGGTGCAGCCCACAGACTTACAGCTCTAAGAGAAGGCACACAGGGCTCAGGGCAGATAGCAAAATCACACTACCTTAAAACCTCTCTCAAAACTTAAATCAACTCTTAAGAAATCTCTACATCAGACTAAACATTACTTAAAGTGAGAAATCAAGAACATGTCAAGCAGAGGTCAGTCCTAGCATTAATTTCTTGGCAGCAGTTCCTAGAAGACTTCTGGATTGCTGCACATAGTGTGAGAAACACTGGCAAACAGGGGCAAGTGAGATTCCTCCAGGGTAGATGCCAAAATTCAGTGTTCCAACCCGTACCTTGCTTGGAGGGTGAGCGTCAGCCAGCTTCTCCTTTGTCTGCTTACCAAACTGCAGAATGCAGTTTGTTTGAGAGGAAACAGCCCGAAATGGGCACCGTAGTCCCCTTGCTTGACGGGTGAGCGTCAGCCAGCTTCTCCTTAGTCTGCTTACCAAACTGCAGAATGCTGGGAGAGTTGGGGAGGTGTAGCTATCCATTAGTGCAACACTAGTTACTGGTTCCCCAAACCAGGTGTTATGGACTGTGCATTCCTACACTCCCAGCACCTGGCCATGTCAGGCTACCACTAGCCCTGGCCCCTCCACTGGTACATGGCATAACTGTCCCGGTGTCCAGTGCCCCACCCCCCAAATTGCATGCCTGTGTAATAAAACATCTGTCCCATGTGTCCAGTAGACCCCCCACCACTGATCAACTGGGCCCCAATCAGACACTTGATAAGATCAGTTATTCCTCGGTACCATTTGCCTGATATCCGGACCAGGGTTCCCCACGTGTTCCAATTAGTAGTCTGGCAAGAGCTGTAATTCTTCCATACCAGATCCTTGGTGTTTAGTGATTCCCCTGCCAAATAAGTATAATATCTACCTCCCTGACCAGCCCACCGAGTACCACTACAACTGCCCCCACTTGCCCCCAACCTATGGTGTACGGCGACCAGCACAGACCCTCCACTCACATCCAAAGCAGCCACCAACTGAATGACAGTTCACAATCAGATGCCTACTGTAGTAAAAGCTGTTTCTATGGTAGGTGTGCGATCATGAACATAGAAACATTGAACTTGTCATCAGAAAAGGACCACCTGGCCTACCTAGTCTGCCTAGAAGTTTCCTGCCTCATCTTCCTCCTCGCATACTGTCTGATCTCCACTGACCTTTCCACCTCTTCTGTAATATACCGCTATGTCTACACCACACATGCTGAAGCTCCCTACTGTTTTAGCCTCCTCCACGTCAGCTGGTAATTTGTTCCAGGCATCTACCAATATTTTCTCACATCTCTCTCTTGACCACCCCCCCACCAGCTTCATTGCATTCCCCCTGGTCCTGGTGCTCTTTCACATTTGAAAGTGACTCCCCCGGACCCTGTTCACTCCTGTAAGATACTTGTAGGCCTGTATCATGTCACTTTTCCCTTTCCTGTCTTCTAGGGTGTACATGCTGCGATCCCTCTGTCTCTCCTTTTAGGACTTCTCATGTAAACCCTGCACCATTTTAGTTGCCCTCCTGTGGACTTCCTCCACCCTGTCTATGTTCTTTCTGAGGTTTGTTCTCCAAAATTACATCGCACTCCAGGTGGAGTCTGGCAACACCACCTCCATCCTCCTGATGGAGATACCCTCCCTGCACACCCTAGCATCCCACTAGCCCTACTCATTGCTTTGCAACAGTGCCACCTTGAGGCCCTCAGACATAAATACCCCAAGATCCCTTTCCTGTTTATTGACTGTCAATAACCCCCCCTCCATCCTATACTCAGCTCTGGGTTCTTATGCCCTAGGTGCATGATTTTGCACTTTTTGGCATTGAATCCAACTGCCGTCCTTTTTACCACACCTCAAAATTCACAAGATCCCTGATCATTCTCTTCACCACTCCTGGGTGACCACCCCATTGCAAATGTTGATATCTGCAAAAAGGCATATCTTCCCTTCAGTTCTTCTGCAGTATCCCCTACGTTCAAACAGATTGGTCCTAGTACTGAGCCCTGTGGTATCCCACTGGTCACTCTCCCATCATTAGAGTGAGTGCCATTAACCACCACCCTTCGTTTCTTATCCATTAACTAGCTACTGTACCAATTGGAAGGCTACAGTCTATAGTTCTAAGGGGTGGTGCAATAGGACACATTCCCATTCAGCCCATTTAAGGGCTGCTCTCCTGACTCCACACACAAGTATTTTTTCTTTGCCCCTCCATTCACCCCTCCTCCTCCAGGGGCATGCCTCTCTTTCCCATGGGTTTCTTCCTAAGGTATTATTAGCCAAGGGAATCACTCCTGCGGCACCTCAAGGGGTGGAACCCTCCTCTAGGGTTCCTTCCCTTCATACCCATACAGGGTGGTATATCCCATGGATAGAGAGATAAACAGTCAAAGATTATCTATGTTACACAAGCACAAAACCAGTTGCACAGGCACACTGAACCCAATTAACCATTTTGGATCCCACCCCTAGGCCATTCAGTTTCTTTATCAGCCTCCTGTGTGGCACAGTGTTGAAGGCCTAGCTAAACTCCGGATCAATCATGTCCACTGCTCTCCCCTTATCTATTTCCCTGGTCATCCAGTCAAATAAATTTACCAGATTCATTTGGCATGACCTTCTCCTGTGAATCTGTGCTGCCTGTGGTCTTGCAGCCCACTAGATTCAAGATACTCTAACAGTCTCCCTTTTAGTATGGATTCCATTAATTTCCCCATGACTCAGGTAAGACAGACCAGGCTATATTTGCTAGCCTGCTCCCTGCTGATGCTTTTACAAAATGGAACTATGTCTGCTCTCCTCTAGTCCTCTGGAACCACCCCTGTTCCCAGTGAGTTGCTGAATAAGGCCGTGAGTAGTACAGCAATCGCCTCCCTGCCTAATTCCCTTAATACCCTTGGGTGTATTCATCCGGTCCTATGGCCTTGTCCACCCTAAAATGTGAAGTCCCTTCAATAATACTCTTTCCTTTGAAAATGGACTTGTGTCCACTTCCCCCTACAGTGTTCATGCTGCTGCTTGGTGAACTATCCCTGTCTCTCTCCACTGTGAAAACAGTAGAAGTACTGTTCAGGATGTACACTTTTTTCTAATCCCCTCTGTGCAGTTTCCTTTTGTCATCCTCCGACCTTATCCTCAGAATCCCTCCCCTTGCCGCCTTCTCCTTGCTTATGTACCTGAAGAAAGTCTGGTCTTCTTTTGATACCCTTTGTCTATGCTTTCTTCTATCTGAGCTGTTGATCCTTTCATTTTGTTACCTGCTTCCCTCTGTTTTACCTGATACACCTCTCTATCCTCATTGTTCTCTGTTTCTTCATACCTCCTGAATGCCACCCTTTTACAGGCTTCTAAAGAAGGCTATTCAGATGTATCTCCCCATGTCAGTGAAGTCTGCCTTCTTGAAATCCAAAATGTTTGCCCTCATGTGACTGGACTGGGTCCTGGGTTCCATACCAAACCACACTATGTGGTGGTTACCGGATCCCAGTTGCCCCTCCACTCAGACATCTGCATTCTGTCCCCACTGGTCAGTATCAGCTCAAGAGTGGCCTCTTCTCTGGATCAAGCACAAGCTGCTTTGACCTGCCTCCTGTAGGGAATCCAGGATGCTTCTGCCTCTGGCTGCAGCAGCTGCCTGGGTGGACCAATCCACGTCTGGCATACTGAAATCCCCCAGCAGCAGGACTTCACCATTTGCTGCCATATTGTGTATTCCATCCGCAAGCTCCCTGTCCACTTCTTCCCCCTGTGCCGAAGGCCTGAAGAAGATCACCCCCGTTCATATTGCTGAGCCTTTGCCAGGTTCAAGGATGACCCACAGTGCATCAGCCTGCCCCTGTCTACCCTGCACCTCTGTCACCTTTATAGCCTCTCTGACATACAGGGCCACGCTCCCTCCTTTTTTACCTTCCACCCCACCTGAACAGAGCATAACCTGGTACATCAATGTCCCATGATTAACAGTGTACCATGTCTTAGTTATTGCTACTATGTCCAGGTCTGCCTCTACTATCAATGCCTCCAGGTCTGGGATTTTATTTCCCAGGCTGCGGGCATTTGTTACCATGCCTTCCAAGTTTTGCATCCTATCTCCCTCCTCTTTGCTGCTGCTGTCCTGCTTCCTTCCCCCTCCCCATCTCTGCTTCATCCCCCCTCCCCAGTTGTCTTTCTTGTGTGGCCTAGAATTCACTGCTTCCCACTCTTCTTCTGCTCTCAGTGTCCCAGACTTCAACTAATTTTCCTGCATGTGCCCAGGAGGGGTGATACTAAGTTGCCTGACCTTCCTGACTCCCTGACTCCCCCCTCACCCGGCCATTTTAAATGCTTGTCACTGAAGCATTCACACTTCTTACTCGGGTCACCTTCCCTGACAGATGCAGGCCACTATTTTTATACAAGCTTGCATTCGTCCAGGTGGGGCCCCAGTCCCTCATAAAACCCTAACCCTCCATTTCATGCCATTCCTTCAACCAGGAGTTGAATTACTGGATGTGGAGTGCCCTAACCTTTCCCCTGCCATGGACAGGTGGCACCTCAGAGAAGGAGATGGTGTTTTTTGTTTTTTTTTACCAGGACAGACACACTAAGCTGAAGCTTGTTTACAGGTGTGACCTGGGAGCACAAGGAAGTTAAGTGACTTGCTCAGGGTCACACAGTATGCAAGTGGGGGCTGTGTGAGTCAAACCCAGGTCTCCAGGTTTGCAGCTCAGAGCCTTAAACCACTGTGCTACACTGCCTCCTTGAAGTGTTCTACTTGCTTCAGACTCCCCCAACTTCCTAAAATCCTTTTGGATTCTAGCTACTTCCACTTTGTCTCCTGCCAAGTCATTCATCCCCAGGTGGATGATAACATCCAGTTCCTCCCTCCATGCCACTACCCTTGTGATCCTATTGATCCGCTTCTCATCCCACCGTGCAGTGCCTTCTGAAATGCACTTTACCTCCCTGTCCTTCCTGCTAGGTTCCCCTAACTTCACTCCTTGGGCAACTGAGTCCCCCACCAAGAGAAGCTTCCTCCTCCTCTGGGGTTTTCTTCCCCCTTTCCTGGTACTGCATCCCTGAGGATCTGCCCATCCACCTTGGTCTCAGCTGTGGGTGCCATTGTGGGGCTATCCCACTCCTCTAAAACAGTGTAGGAATTGCTTAACCAGACACCTTCATGGCAACTTCTCTACAGTACCATAGTGGTCCTTTTATGTTGTCTTGTACACACAGCGCAGACAACGTATAGTGATGGCAGATTTTGGAGGTGCAGTTGTGTTGTGGCCAATGGCGCCACTGCTTTTTTGAGCTGGGCTCTGTGGCACAAATGAAACAGCATGCTGTCTATGACAGCACTGCAAAAGCGTGCCACCAACTTGAATCAATTTCGCCGCTGCAATGAGGGTGCTCCCCGTCATTGCAGGGCATGCCTTGCCTGGTGTAACATTTCAATGAACATGGTTGCGGCTGTTGCCGTCCGCCTCTCATAATCCCCAGCAAGCTGACTTTGGGGGTGCTCAATCCTCCTTTTGGCATAGTTAACCCCCCAAGATTGTGTGGCACACTGGGAGCCCACCCCAGTGTACCTACGTGTCCAAAAGCTGATTGCGTCAGCATTTTCCTGCCCCTGCCCACCGCAGTAGGGTTACCATCTGTCCTGATTTTCACAGGACAGTCCAGATTTGGAGAGCTGTGTCCTGCAAAAAAAACATGACAAATACTACATTTCCTGACTTTATAGTAGAAATTTTTTTTTCTAACTTTCCACTAAATGTTGCAGAAAACTATAATACCCTAACTAAAATATATTAAAATTATGAGAAACAATAGAAGCAACTAAGAAACTACAATATGTAGCCTTAATTCTGATTATATAGAGAAAACAAGTCTGTTGCATTGATAGAGGTTATGTACTGTCCTGCAAAAAATCATGCTTCAGCAAGAAATGTCCCACTTTGGGCTTCTTAAAAGGTGGCAACCCTACACCGCAGTGTGGCTAACATCAGACCACACACTCATGGGACACACTCGAAACCCACCCCAGCTGGCCAACATTTTCCTTACACCTGTAAAAAAAAAAAAGAAAATGGCCCTTGGTATTTTTTCTTTTATTTTTATTATAACCTGAAACAAAGAAAACGGTCTTTTGCCTTTGGGTCCCTTCCCCCAACCTGCACCCACCTTCTGCACACCCCACCTCCCCACCCCCACCCCATACTTACCTCCAGAGTCCAGTGCTGTGATCTTCGGTGGAGCGGGAACATGTCTGCACTCTTCAAAGCTGACCATGAACTGAAGAAATGCTTGTAAGCTGTATAATGGCATCAATGGCGGGGGGGGGTCAACTTAGGTGGATATCTCACCCATTCTTGTGACTTTTGGCTCCAAATTGTCAACATGGGGTTCTTGGGACCCCATCTCATGAACTCAGTCACTGTCATTTCATTATTCTATCCCGAAAGGTGATTTCACGGTCACTGCACAGAATCACCTTTTGGGACCGATTAATGAAATGACAGTATCACTGTTCGTAAGATGGGTTCCCAAAATGCCTATGTTGAAAATTTGGAGAACAAATTCCACAAAATGACTGTGTTATAAGTGTGTATTGTGCAGTTTTCATGCACACTCATAACTTTGAGATCTTTTAATATTTTCACTCCAGATGTTTCCAATATTGCCATTTCTTCACACATCCTTATGAACAGTAGAGCTGTCATTTTTCACATCCTACCCAAAATGTGTTTCTGCACATCTGGTGCAGAATGCCACAGTTGCTATGAGAAATCAATGTTCAGGATATATTAACAAAATCCCAATGCAACTGTTCATGAGCAGAGGACCCAAATGCCTTTATGAGGTGGGGTCACAAAAAGCCCACATTGAAAATTTGGAGTGCAAATACCAACAAACGCCCAGGGAATTAAGGTTTCTAGCCATAATATCCCATCCTGTACAGACTGACCGGTATCAAGGGGGTGACTTTGGACTGTTGGCTGTAGTGGTCACACCAATCCACCCCACCCCCACCCTGCAGCCAGTGACAGGCATCAAGGTGTGCCTTAGACTTTTCGGCCCCAAAGTTCACTCCATTCTCCTATACTGCACCCATCTCAATGTATTTCCTTATGGAATGGTGTGAGCATAAGGCCCGATGGCCCCAAGGCACAACGTGACACTTGTTGGAGTCTGCAGGGTAGGATGAGGTAAAACGGCACGAGCGTTATTGTTGATGATCCAAAGGCACACCTCAATGCCTGTCAGTCTCTGCAGGGTGGTGTGGGGTTGGCATCACTTCCATACCAGTGAACCAACGCATTGGAATACTGTTTTGGAACCATCAATTCATAGAAACATAGAATTTGATGGCAGATAAGAACCACTTGGCCAACCCAGTCTGCCCATTTCCCTACCTAATGGATAAGCTGCAGATCCTAGTTAACCAGCAGCCTACTTCTTCCTACCCCACCCATAGAGTTGCCTTATGACTGTCCCTTGCGTGGCAGATTCCACCACTGTTTTGGTGGAATTCAAAGCTTTTCATCATAAATCAATAGGTGAGGTAGGAAGAAGATGGGCTGCTGGTTAACTAGGATCTGCAGCTTAACCAAGCTGCCCTGAGGATTGCTATACAAAGCTCCATAATCTCAATCATAGACTATGGCCTAATTATCTATAGCTCAGCCACTACCACTGCACTAAGGTGCATCTCAAGCGCCCTAAACAAGGCATGTCGAACTCCTCATTGGTGCACAGAGATGAACCCACACCTGTGAGCTCTACTCGGAAACTGGCTCGTTACAACTCTCTAATCGCCTCGTGTATCTCACCTGCTTGATGGCAAAAAAATCAATCCTGGGACTGACTCCACTGTGTATCCAAGACCTACTCTGTCTGAATAACGGCACACATTCCACCAGAAGATCTGAGCACCAACCTTTTCAGGTCCCCAGATGCCGGACTGCTCAGGGACAAAAATCTTTTGCCTACCGGGACCCTAACTGGTACAATGCCCTTAGCTTACCTACTCTATCCTCCACATCACTGGGAGCTTTCAAATCCATGCTCTACGCTCACCTCTCAGCCTCCAGCTCCTGTGACTGCTTTGACCAAAGCCTTATCCCTCCGACTGCTCTCACAGTTGTCCATCCCTCACCACGGCCCTTCACTTGACAAAGACACTTGGAGTACCACTAACTGGTCCTGTCTGCTACTGAGTCTCTTCTTTTTTCTCTCTTTCTCCCTCTATCTCCTCCTACTTTTCCCTCCTTATCTTTCCTTAAATGCCTCTGAGTTTCTTTCTTTCTTGAAAAAAAGAATTATTATTGATTTATTGCTGCCTTTGTAAATTGCTGAACGTTTTGTTATTACATGTCCTGTTTTTATGTACTATTTGACGTGGAACCTTTGTAAAAGAGCCTTAGCTCAAAGGTATTAATTCCGAGACCAATAAACTAAGCTAAACTAAACCTCACTGCCATTCCTATTATGCATCTCTCTCTAATTCCTGCACTACAAATGCCAATGCCAGCAGTACAACATTCAGCATTGACAAATGCTTGTTTCCTCCTGCTTTTGTTCACTTCCTTCACGCAGATGCTGGTTGCCTTCCCTATGCCTTACTTAATTTTCTCCACTGTTCCTCTACCCCTCTCTGACAATCCTCCCCTGCTAGGCTGCTTCTGAAGAAGTCGCTGATTTCTTTAAAATCCAACCTACTAAAGTCCAGGACCATGGTCTTTTTGTGGCTTGCCTCTGCACCCATCATAATATTGAACCACACTGCACAGTCATCACTGATTCCCATTGGATAGCCTACTATGGCATGACTAAGCACTATCACAGCCTCCAGTAGGACAGGGATTCTGAGGAACAAAGGGAGAAAGCATGTCCCAAATAGGATAGCACCTTTACCCCATGAGTCATTTTCAACTCTCAGCATGCCAAGACAATAGGGCAGGAAAGATGCTAGTGGGACATTTGCCGGCCTATATGGGCTAACTAACATTTCCTCACAATGCCTCTGTGCATGACTGCATGGAGGAATTACACAGAGCAGTGCCAGCCCCCACCTCCTCATCACAATTCAGATGCCCCTGATATTATAATAAAATGATCCTTGGCATCTAGAATTTCCCCCACCCCCAATCATCATTCAGATGCACCTGATTAGTATATTAAGAGGATCCCTGGCATCTAGATCACCCTGATTGCAAGTGTGAGCCCCCTCCCAATTCCACCCATTAAGGTCCTTCCACCCCTCTCCCCATGGTGGCTCATAAATTACCCCAGCTGCCAGTACCTCCCACTGTGACAGTGACAGGTCCAGACCCTCTGCTCACCACCTCGGCTGGCCACTTTCTCAGTGTCATGAAGTGAGCACACACCTACTATAGAAACAGATGTTCTACAGTAGGTGCGCACTCACTCCCTTTCACTCAGACGGTGATCAGCCAAGGTAATGAGCTAAGATGCTGTACCAATCACAGTCACAGGGAAGTGGCTGCAATCTTGGGTAAATAGGGGGCCAGTGGGGAAGGGGTGGAGGGATCTGGCTGGATGGCTTTGGGAGGGGGCTCAGATTTGTAACTGGCAGGTGGGGCTACTAGATGTCAGGGATCATGAAAAAATAGAAACACAGAAACAGACGATGGCAGAAAAAAAATGGTACATCCTGTCTGCCCCTATTTCCCATGCTAAACCTCAGAACCTACTGTCCATACAGGGTACTAGCCTTCACTATCCACTCCCTTGTTCCCCTCCCTACTACTATCAGTCTGAGTAACCATTATACCCTTCACTTTGTCACAGCCATGCTTGAAACCATTTATGGTTTTGGTGCCTGCCATCTCAATTGGCAGACTATTCCACATTTCCACCACCATTTCTGGAAAATAAAACTTTCCAATATCCCTCTCGAACCTCCCTTCCATCAGTTTCTACTTGTGCCTCCATGCCCTTGAACTGTTACTCATGCTAAGTAGTTCTTCATTCACCTTGTTTATTCCTTACAGGGACTTGAAGGTCTCTATCATATCATTCCTCTCTTGTCTGGTCTCCAGTGAAGACATGTTCAGTGCTTTGAGCAGATCCTCATATGATCTGTTCTGTTAGCTCTGAGTCATCCTGATCACCCTTTGTCCTTATCTTTCCTGAGGTGAGGTCTTCAGAAGTTCAGAACTCTGAACAGTATACCAAGTGCAGCCTCACCTACGATCAATAAAGAGGCAGTAAACCTCTTTTCTTCTACTATCAGAACCCCTTCTGGCACATCCTATTATCCTATTTGCCTTACTAGATGCCTCACTGTACTAGCTTGATTGTTTAAGGGAGTCACTAATGATAAATATTAGGTCCCTTTCCTCAGCTGTAGTGCTCAGCTCTACCCCTCCTATCCAGTACTCTGTCCTGGGGTTCTTGTCCCCTAAGTGAATCACCTTGCACTTTTTGGCATTGAATTTCAACTGCCAAACCTTAGGCCACCTCTCTAATCTTTACATGTCAGTCTGCAGTTTCCTACTTCCCCCATCACTATCTAACCTCCCATGAGCTTGGTGTCATCTTCAAAGAGAAACACAACCCAGAGTCATTCTCAAACATTGTTAATGAGCATATATTGAAGAGAGCAAGAGTCAGGATGGATCCCTATGGCATTCCACTCATGACCTCCCTTTCTTCTGATTTGACACCATAATCACAACCCTCTGCTGCCTCTCATTCAACTAAAGCCCCCTCACCCCCACCAAAATACTGCTTATATTTTCCTTCAAATCCCTGGACCTCACCCCCTTGTGCCGTGACCTAAGCCGCTCTGATTGGTCCCCTATCTCACTGGTCTGTTCCACTGACTCCATGCTAACATATTTTAAAATAAAATTCCTTGACATATGGGAATGCCATGCCCCCCAGAGCAGGACATGAGAAAAGGTACCCCATCTCCCCTAGATCATGGCTGAGCTCATAGCTTACTTGCAAGTGCATGATTTGGCCTGGTCAGAAAATAAATGTAACCCATCCCCCATAGCTTTCAGAGGTATCATCACCTCCGTAGCACCTGTACCATGGCAATAAGCTTGCCAAAGGTGAGTATTTTACATCTAACTTCAGTACCAACATTGGTTACCTGCCTAAATTTTGGAAGGCTGTCACAATCTCTGTTCCCCTCCCACTCCTTTGCCTGACATCAGAGTCAGTGACACCCCTATCTCTAACCTCTCCTTCATCACCATAGAGATGTAATTCCTTTTCATAACCTGCACCTCCTCTCTCCTCCCTCTCACCCCTGCCTGCCTGTATGATTGTCATCTCCTCCCTTCCCCCTATTGTTTTTTTTTCTCTCCAGTAACTCCATCCTTTATCCCCGACACACTTCCCGCCCTTAATCCTTCCAAGGGCAGGAGCCCAGATGGCTGGGATCGCAAGCTCCTCCATCTGACTGCTTCTGCAATCTCCTCCCCATTGGATGACCTCCCTAACCTCTCTTTCTGGTGTTCCTCCATCCCTGCTGACTGGAAGACTGCCACTGTTACTCCTCCTCCAAAAGGTGGTGATCCATCAGGTACGAACAGCTACCGACTCATTTCTCTCCTCCCTCCAAAATACAGAAATAAATTATCTTGTCACAACTCTCTCCCTTTCTGGACTCCTCTTCCTTCTTCACCCAATACAAGTCTGGCTTCCACAAAAATCACTCCACCACTATCTCCCTGCTCAAGCTCACCAAATCCATCCATAATGGTATCGATCACAGCCTATTCACCTCTGCTATCTCCATCGATCTAGCCAAAGCATTTAACCATGTCTACCACCCCAATTATTAGCCTAGCTCCAGGCCTTTCTGACTTAACCATCAGCTGTTCCACTCCTACCGCAGGGGTAGGTCTCAAGCAGTCAAAATTGGTGACCCCCTCTCTCCTCCCTGCCTGTAACCATTTGGGTCCCACAAGGATCCATGTTAGGCCCACTACTTTTCTCCATTTTCCTTAATGATCTCCCCTCCATATGCTTGTCTGCATCCATTCACACGTACCTGGATGACACGGTCCTATTCACAGCAGGCCCACAGACTCCAGCTGGACTTTGATCAAGTTCAGCCCTGACCACACACAAATCAGCTTTTCCTCAATGCCAAGAAGGCTGTCTCCATGTCCTTTGGCGCAAAGCACAGACTCTCTAGGCTCCCTCCCCTTCCTACTTTCCATAACCTGGATGGCTCCCCCTGTGGAGGATGTTACCACCTTTAGTTATCTTGGTATCTGGGTAGACCAGCACCTAAACATTTCTGAACAAGTGGATGCTATAGTCAAAAAACTGCACCCCAATTTGATGCACTTTACAGGAACTGTGACAGTATCGCATACCATGCTATTATCCAGAGAATGATCCTCCAAATCTCTGACTATGGTGATGTGGTCTACAGAGTAGCCCCAGTCACTACCCTTGCCAGACTGTGCACGCCCTTCAACTATTTCTACCATTACACTCTCGACTATCCTTCTTGGACTCAGCACTGTTCTATATATAAATCTTTCTCCTTTTATTTTCTTGTGGACAGACACCATGCCCACTGTGTCAGCTTTGTGGTCAAATCTGGTTTGTTTCCCTACCCTCCTATCTCTCTGATGTCCCCCCACAGCCATACCATCAGAAGCTGAAATATTCGAACCCTAGCAGTCCCTTCAGTTTCCACAACCATCAGCAAAGCCATGTTCAGCCACCACTTCCCTAAAATCTGGAACTCCCTCACCCCAGCCATTCACCAATCTCCCTCCCATGGATTCTTTCAAACCATTTCAGAGGTCTCACCTCTCCCTCCTGCACTTGCTCTAGTTTTCCCTCTTGCTCTCCTATGACTTGTTTCCAGTTTAGGTACAGCTATAATTTGGCACTTATGCTTCCACTCTAGGCATTATGCACAAATGTTTATAGCTAGCATTGATTTAAACTGCTCTGTATTTGATCACCAGCATATGTTTGTGGCTCTTGACTGTGCTGTATATGCATTGTCGATTGTTTGCTTGTCACTCAAGTTCTCATGTCTTGCATGTATTATTCCCAATGTAATTTGTGGTTGCGTACCACTCTGCTCTATGTATGTTATGTATTTTGAACTTTTGTGCTACCTAAGCCTCACTTGTACAAGTTCCCCTTCCCCTGTGTGCTCAAATGAGGGCAGGATTTTTGGAAGCAGCAAACAGTATTGCAATTTCAGCTGTTAAGCACTTTCAAAACCTTTTATATAGCACTGTGCTCTGTATGCAGGAGGGGATCCCTCATTTGTAAGGCTTTAGTAGTACATATGCACATGATCAGGTTAGCATCAAATATATGGTACCTGTTCAACCATGCTGTTCTCCCACATGGCACAGTGCTTAGATGTTTACATTCCGCTAACCTTCTGAAAATGGTACCCTAATTGACTAAAATTCCCCTGCTGATGCCTCTTAAGATGCAGAAAGTAAACAAAAATGGATTATCTTATTCTGTATCTTTATGTATTATTTTATGTTATTTTCCTTGGAAAACCTTTATTCAATTTCAAAACATTGTGATATGTCTTAAATATTTTTGTAACATGGCTCTGCAAAGGGGAGTGAAATGGAGCATTCCAATTCGTCAAAATGGGTCAGCTGAGCGAGTCCTAGTGGTGATTAAGCCACGAGTAATGCCCGCTAGGCTAGTACCCACAGTGTCCACAGACTGCAGCACTCATTACAGCCCGCTGGTTTAGTACCCAGATTGTCCATCAGCCAGAGGGTGCTGCACTGGGATGGGAATAAACAGTGTAGAGATGCCATCGGGAGTGTGCCGAGGACTCGGGGAGCAGCAGCAGACAGAGACAGCACCATCGACTTTAACAAACCGTGGTTCAACTACTTTTCGGGCTGATACAGCGAGCACGCAACAGTTTCCATCTCTACTAGTAACGTTGTGCAGCGTGCATCAGGAACGCGTATCCAGGCACATCATCACAGTGACTGCAATGCAAGCAAAACTAGGATACTGTAGGAGGTAGCAGTATGACTGTCGGCAAGTATTCTCTATTTCCGACTGATCTACTTCTCGCACAGTATCCCTGTCACGCTTGCCATGTTACAAGCGCATTAATCACCTCCAGCATCAGGCTCCACCAGGGATTAATGCCTGCTGGGTGGTTGGAAGCCCTTGGACTTCACCCTTGTGCACCAACTCCTCCCAGCAGGGCATTAGTCCACCGGTAGAGCCCTACTCTGTCGGTGATTAATGCTTACATAACAACTGCAGCTAAAATACAATTTCTTCTTTCATCTGAGAGCTGTTTTTATTTACTTATAAAAATACAGTCTGGTTTAGTGGTTTAGTTTAGGCTTGGTGGTAACTGTACTGCCTCCCATGCAAGTGGTCTGGTTTTGGGGGAGGACCTGGGTCAAACAGGGGTTAGCTGACAGGAGAGATGACTGAGCATCTCTGGGACAGCTCTCCTCTCAGAGAGGGAGAGTCTGACCACCCCGCTCTTTAACGGCCACCTAGGTGAGGAAGGGCGCAGGCAGGCACAAAGCAGTACTTGCCTTTAATTGGATTGGCATCATTGCATGCTTGACAGCCCAGGGGATAAGCCAAAGGTAGAAAACCTCCAATGGCAAAATAATCCACCAACCTGCCACAGGCTTTGCACTACTAACTAGGCTCTGCTCCTGTCTGAATATGTGGCTCCTTGTGAATGGCCCTCTCCCTCCTGGCCCCACCACGGGGGGGGGGGAGGCCATGGGAGATCTCAGAGCAGGTAAGTCCTGGTGATTTTGGGGTGATGTGGATGGACAGACCAGTGCACAAGGGGGTCAGTGGGTGACCTAGAAGATAAACATCTCATTTGAAAAAAGAAATAAAACACAGTTTGGGAATCTCAGACTCAACAACACAGTCATACCATATAAACAGCATAACTATGCACTATGAGGCTAGACCAGGGCAGGTTTATTAGTGGAGACCAAGTGCCTGGCAAAGTTCTGTTCACTGTGTAGATGTTTCAGTATATAGTGTATTTGTTTCAGTATATAGTGTATGTGCTCTTTTCAGTGTGTAGTGTTTGCATCTCAATAGATAGTGTATGTATTTCAATATATAGTGTATTTGTTTCAGTATATAGTGTATGCAGATTTTTCTCAATATATAGTGTATGTGTTACAATCTATAGAGTATTTGTTTCAGTAGATAGTTTATGTGGATGTTTCAGTCTGTAGTGTATGTATCTCAATAGGTAGTGTATATGTTTCAGTACAAAGTACATTTGTTTCAGTATATAGTGTATGTGGATTTTCAGTACTCAGTACGTGGATTTCAGTAGATAGTGTATGTATTTCACTATACAATGTAAGCATGTCACTATATAGTATATTTGTTTCACTATTTAATATATGTATTTCAGTATACAGTATATGTATTTCACTATATGATGTACTGTATATATTTCAGTATATACTGTATGTGGTTCACTACATTGTGTATGTATTTCACTATATAATGTATATATTTCACTATATGATGTATGTATTTCACCAAATAGTGTATGTGTTTTACTATACAGCCAGAGATTATGAATTATGTCCCTAACGACTTGCCATAAAAACCCGACTATGGTTTTCCAAGGAGGTGGCAACCATGGAGAGAGAAAAGTGCATAGCCTTCAGAAAGCACAAGGAGTCAGGGAACAAGGCAGACAAAACAGAATATAAACCGGAACTAAAAGAGACAGGGAAAGTGATAAGAAATGCAAAGGTTGAAACAGAGGTTAGGATAGCTCAGGAAATAAAAAAGGGTAAAAAAAACATTCTACAGGTACGTACGTGAAAAAAGGAAGACCAAAGGGGACATTTTTAGAATCACAAAAACAGACAGACAAACCACAGAGCATGACGGAGAGAAGGCAGAGAAACTCAATGAGTACTTCTGCTCAGTCTTTACACAGGAAGCAGATGTTAACAGAGCAAAAATAGGCATAAAGAAGTGTCTGAAGGAACAGACACGGGTCCCTTCACAGAGGAAAGGGTCCTGGAGAAAATTGACAAGTTAAAGGTAGATAAAGCTATGGGGCCAGATCGGATACACCCAATAATACTGAAAGAAGTAGGGAGGGAACTGGCAGCCCTCTTAGCAGTGCTCTTCAACAAATCATTAAGGAGTGGGGAGGTGCCGGAGGATTGGAAGAGTACAACAGTAGTACCACTCCACAAGACTGGAAGCAAGGAGCAGCCAGGTAACTACCGTCCGGTTAGTCTAACGTCAGTCGTGGGAAAACTGATGGAATCTCTGCTGAAGGAAAGTATCATAGCTTTTTTGAAGCAAACTGGTCAGCTCGGCAAAAATCAACACGGTTTCATGGCAGGGAGGTCCTGCCAGACAAACCTGGTTGATTTTTTCAATTGGGTCACCAAAACAGTGGATCAGGGTGGGGCAGAGGATGTGGTTTAACTGGAATTCAGCAAAGCTTTTGACTCCGTTCCACACAGGAGACTAGTCAAAAAACTGGAGAACATGGGAATTGGGCCCGAGGTTACAAACTGGGTCAGAAACTGGTTACATGAGAGAACTCAGAAAGTATTAATAAATGGCACTCTGTCCGTGGAGGGGAGGGCAACTAGCAGGGTCCCACAGGGCTCAGTTCTGGGGCCAAACCTCTTCACCATATTCATCAGCGATATTGCGGATGAACTGGAGGGAAAGGTGTACCTGTTTGTAGATGACACCAAAATCGGTAACAGGGTAAACACAACAGAGGGACAGCAAAGCATGGAAGCTGATCTCTGAAAACTGGAGGAGTGGTCCAAGACCTAGCAACTGAAATTCAATGCTAAAAAATGCAAGGCCATGCACCTGGGAAAGCGTAACCCAGAGAAACTGTACTCAATGGGAGGGGAGCAGCTGGTGGCTACCAGGCAGGAACAAGACCTAGGGGTGATCATATCAAATGACCGCAAGGTCAGTAGACAATGTGAAAAGGCAGCACTAAAGGCTAGTGGTATCCTGGGATGCACAGGAAGGGGCATCAAGAGCAGAATGCATGAATTAATCATGCCCCTGGATCGGTCCCTGGTCAGGCCTCACCTGGAGTACTGTGTCCAGTTCTGGAGGCCACACTTCAGGAAGGACATAGATAGGCTGGAGACGGTACAGAGAAGAGCAAAAAAGATGCTGCAGGGCTTGCATCAGAAACCGTATGAGGCAAGACTGGATGACCTCAAATTATACTCCTTAGAACAACACAGGAATCGTGGGGACATGATAGAAACATTCAAATAACTTAAAGGCAACACCAGGGTGCACATGCAGAACCTCTTTCAGGAAAAAGACTACAGCAGGACTAGTACTAGAGGGCACAACCTTCAACTTAAGGGAGGAAAGTTCAGAAGCAATACAAGGAAATTCTTCTTCACAGAGCGCGTTATGGAAGCATGGAATAGCCTGCCGGAGGGGGTGGTGGGAGCCAAGACAGTGTGGGAATTCAAGCGGGCATGAGACAGACACTGTGGGATACACAAGCAGGCAGCTAAGTAGGGGGGTAGGAAACCAAGGGCAGACTTGACAGATCGTATGGTCCCCATCTGCCGACAACATCTATGTTTCTATGTTATGTTTCTATCATACAGTAAATCAGCACATTCTGTAAACACATGTACTGCACCTAATCTGTATCAGATGTTTTCTGAGTTGTTTACTGCATGTACAGTTTTATTTATTAGGAGGCAGTACAGTGTAGTGGTTAAGGTCACTTAGCTGCAAACCTGGAGACCTGAGTTTGAATCCCATCAACCCCCACTTGCATACTGTGTCACCCTGAGCAAGTCACTTAACTTCCTTGTGCTCTCAGGTCGTACCTGGAAACAAGCTTCCACTTTGTGTGGCTTTGCTGGTTAAACAATTTCCCCTTTCCCTTCCCCTTATTATGCTATATGTTATGTTTATCTTATGTTGTTTAGGTGATTATTTCGTCTTCACTAGTCCAGCTCTCAGGCTGCCACAGGCAACCTCCCAGTCCTGTCTTAGTTCACCCCCAGTCTGGTTCCTACGTAGTTTGCCCTTGTGGTAGGGTGCTTTCCCTTTCCACTGCAAGTGCTTATTAGATGTGGAGGAAGGCCAAGGGGTGCTGACAGTGCCAGTGTCATTCTTCATCCAAACAGTAGGAGAGGGCATTCTGCCCATTAGCTCCAGCTCTATTGCTGTTTATATTCCTGTGTGTCCTGTATGACCCCTGGGTCCCTCCCCTCCTTGGTGCTATGCATTGCCTCTTGTGGCCACGACCACAGCAACATCCCAGCAGTGCTTGGTACTGATCTCGTGAGGCAGTAGGCTTGCCAGCTTATTGCCGAGCAGCACTACTTCCATCCCAGCTGCCCCGTGGCTGTATTCCAAGTCCACTGCAAAACCCAGGTTGCTGGCATGAAAGGGTGGCACGCTTCCATAGCACCATCGGTGGCCCCGCTTACAGTTTAATTAAAATTGGCAGATACAAGTCATTTAGCCTTGCTGCTGGCACTGAGTACTTGGCTGGGAGGATCTGAGCTGACATCATTAGTAACTCTTCACTAAAACCCATTGTTTTGAAGGGGCAGTGAGATCAGGGTTACCCAAAAAAGTTTGTAACTTTTAAATGGATTCACTGCACACTGTGATACTTTTTACTGGACTAACAAAACAAACTGTGCATGAATGTTGCAGTATACAAGCTTGCAGGGCCACATAGATCCCTTCTTCAGGTGTTTTAGCTAACTGAGCAGAACAAGTAGGTTTTATACCAATGGTTGATCTTAAAGAATTAGCGTAGGAAAGGGCAGACAGGCATTTGATAGCTTAACATTGCACTTGTGGGTGCCCTCCCAGTGGCGCAATGGGTTCAGGCACTGGATGCCACACCAGCAGTAACACCGGCGGCTCAGGTTCGAGAACGGACCAGGGTCACTCAGGGGGCCAGTTAGGAGAGGTAAGAATTGAGGGTCCTAGGACAGTACTCCTCCATCAGGGTGGGGAGGGGGGCTCCTGTGGCCTGCTTCTTGATTGCCACCTAGTGGAGGCTAGATGGCAGCAATGGTGGGAGCAGCAGGTGTAGGGAAGGACATCAGCAGATGCAGCATGTATGCACACCTCGTCACACACACCACCCCCTGGGGACAGGAACTGGAGGAAAATACCTCAGCTTACTCTGCATCCCTTGCAGGCACCGAACAACCCTATGAGTAAGGCCACCACAGTGGTAAACCTTTAAGTCCTAAAGAAGGGTCAGTGATGGGGCTGGGGGGAAGAAAAAATGGAGAGAAAAACTGCATATGTTGAAAAAACTGTTGATGGGTGCCAGTTCATTACAGAGGTATGAGAAGGATCAAAGGCAGGGAGAGAAAAAATGGTGAAAGTTTAGAGAAGAGAGACCAATCAGGACGCAGTGTTTTTCCCTTTCTGTTTTATACAGCGTAAGACAAAGGATCAGAGGTCCCCATAGTGTGGCATGAACCCTGTGTCTCTATTCTATTTTGTCCTTTGAAATGAAGTAACTTATGAGACCTCAGTTTAGACATGATGCTTAATGGGTTTTGCTTCTCATAACTGAATTTGAATTTTGAATTTGAGTTTATTAAAAGCCACGATTGCAACCAAACCCAAAGGTCTGGTTGAAATACATTACAAAAGGAGAAATACATCAACATTTGCATCAGTTACTACCATAAATATACTGTAGTCAAAGAGACATTGCCCTATGACAACAAAGCTAAAATATACTTCACACTACATCACCAATAAATCCACTCTAGCAGGCTAAGGTCATAATCTACACACAGAACACATTAATTACACAGAACTCTGAGTTCAGGATTTTTGCTTGTATCCCTGCTTTAATAGAAAGATGACCAGCGTGTCATCACAGACAAACAAAATCAATGTTTCCATGGGGGGGCAGCTGAGGTGGCACAGGATTGAGTAGGGAACGATGAAAACAAGAAGGTACATTTTGCCCACAAAAAAACAAACAAAAAAAAACAAACAGTAAATGAGATATCTAGCCATCCACCAATACAATTGTGATTTGTAACCAGCTCAAAACTGCAGAAACATGCAATACATTTTATGACTAAAGGAAATTAGCATTAAACATTTTAATTACTTGAACTGTTGCTAAGCGCATGGGTACAAATCCAGAGACTAAGATTAAGCTCCAGATTTTTAGCAATATTTGAAAGAAATAATTTTTTTCTGGGATTTACTGACTTTTCTTGGAGGTGACACGATGCCATGATGTACGTCGCGTACTCCCCACAGAAACATCTGCCATTCCTCCCTCTGTACTGGTGGGCCCAAACTGCCCTTCCCACTTGCCTCCACTAGGGGCCAGGCATGGGCTGGGCTTTGCAACTCACGGTTCTGGAGGACGAGGGCAGTCCTTTGAATGCTCGACTCTCCTTCCCGCTGTGCGGTCCTCCAATGCCCCAAACTCATTCCAATACTCAGGTTGTCAGTGCCAAAAGCAGTAGTGGCACTGCTACACCAGCAGGCCAGCTGGTTCAAGATCTTTTTGATACACATTGACACAAGCACAGAATGTAATTGTGTCATCAGGTGACACCCCTTCATCCCCTCCTCCAGGTCCAGGAACATCTCTGCATTTATTGGAGAATCAAGAACGGGGTGGTTGTCATTTCCCCTTTAAATACACTGCAAGTCAAACTGGAGCTGCTCAATCAGATAAATAGCTGGGAAACAATTTGCAGAGCCCTGCTGTGGATAAATAGAGGGCATTCTATCCAGCACTTTCAGTCTGTCATCTTTCATCTGTGCCAAGATTATCACAGCAGTGTGGTGAAGTCTTTGCTATGCACGTTGGCATGCAGCATGATACCTGGCTTATGAATAAACAGAGGGCTTCAGTTTCCAGTGCTGTTACCTTTTACAAAATCTAAATTCAGAACAGTTTGCGTCTGCAGACAGTGGCAGCTTCAAGCTGGGGCCAGACAGGGCACATGCCCTTGTACAAGCCATCTCTGCCCAAGCTTTGGGCTAGCAGTGATGCAGGGCTGTCTGCCAGCATAATGCAGGTTCAATGTTCCTGTCAGAAAGCGTCTGTCCTTCAGCCAGCCTTAATTCCTGGAGCCGCTGTTGTTTGCATTGCATCATTCTGCACTGCTGGTGTGGGCATTTGTCTGTATTGTCAGTCACTAATTGTTTACTTTATTACCTGTCCTAAGTTCATTATTCAAATAAAAAAAGCAATATTATACAGGACATTGCCACCAACCAAGCACATTGCGCTCCAGTGTAGGAGACCCAGCTTCACGTTTGAGCACAACTTCCTCACCTGGTCTTAGAAGCCTTGTGAGTATTAGGCTCCGGGGGTGGGGGAGTGAGTGGCAGCCTTAGTGTAACACAAGCTCTTCCATAGGGATGGCATAGATCATCTTGGGTGCCCATATAAGGCCCAGCCTCCCCCTTTCCTCCCCTCCCAGGCTGGCACAGTGCTTGACTGACTATAGAGTAAGGTGGAGGGAGGTCCTAATTGGGGTAAAACTATCTCCCAGCTGGAGAATGATGCTGGTTGTCCAGCCCCATATCACTGTTCCAGGGTCTCAGTGCACTGCCTAAGCTAGACAATAGGTGAAAATGTGTGGACTCCTAAATTCGAGTTTTGTGTAAGGAAAGGGCAGCAAAGCACTCCCCGCCCCCCAAAAAAACTGCACCACCACCATTCAACCTTCACCTATACCCACTCAGCCAAAACCTGGGTGAGGGGGCTTACCTGGTGAGTGGCTTCTGTCCCCAGTGTCTCCAGCATAGCCCTTGGGGACATACCTCCTAAGTGCCCTATATGTTTATGGTCCACAGCCATACCCTAATAGTGATTGTTGTAAAAGGATTTGAGTTCTTTTTTTTCAGTCTGTTTATCTCCTCTGTCTTGAGCAGGCCCTATTCTTCAGTCACTACAACCCTCTCACCCAGACTTCCCCAGGGACATACCAGTCGCATCTTCCCCCTGGGCTTCCCTCGTTGGCAGGGTCATCAACCCCTGCTATCGAACAGGATCTGGTTTAGCAACTATTGGCCCAAGTCACTAGTTGCGGGGCCTGTGGGTGACAGGAGCCATCCTGCCAGCCAGGATTTAGTGACATTTCCCCCGCTGGGGGGAGTTAATGTGCAATGATGTTATGACATACATCATGTGCTCCTGCACAGCAACATCTGCCACTCCTCTCTCCATGCTGGCAGCCCCGAACTGTCTTTCCTCTAGCCTCTGCTAGGGGCCGGACGTATATGAGGCTCCACAACCCGTCCCTCCTGGAAGAGAAGAGCACTGCTACAAATGCTCAATCTTACTCCCCCAGTTGACCCTCCAATGCCCTAAGTTTGTTCCTGAACTTGGGCTGTTGACACTACAAGCAGAAGCACTACCACTGTATCAATGGGCTCCCTGGTTTGAGATCCTTTTGGCACACATTGGCACCAGTAGGGAACTTAATTGTGCCATAAGGTGACACCCTGTCATCCCCTCCTCCCTGTCCAGCCAAACAGCAGTGAGCTGTGTGAGTGAACAGAACTTCAAGAAGAACAGCTGGGCTGCACAGCAGTAATTCAAAAAGTAAAGAGACCCAGCCCACCCCTAGCCATTGCCACACAAAAAATAGACTGCTTTATTTTAACTGCTCACTGCCCCCATAGGAAAGACAAAAAATAAACCCTGAAAGGATTTGGGACTTTGTTTTTTCATATTCTGTTTATTCTCCTTGGGGCCACGGCAAGGGATGCTCCTTTCTGCCGCCTTCTGCCAGTTCCTTCCACTGTACTGCACCTCCTCAAGTGTATCAATTGTGATGGCACCACAACGGTTTAGCACCCTGTGGTGGGGTCAGGAGAGGGAGGTCTGACCTCACCCCCCTCAATGCTCATAATCCAGTTTCCCCACTCTGGGCTTCCCTGATGATGTGGCAGGTGGAGGTGTGGCCAGTGGGCATCATATACCCTTGCCGTGGCAGTCCTTTTTTTCTCCAGTTTTCTCCCTTAGTTTCCCAGGGCTGCAGCAACTCAGTCTTGCATGCGCATGGAGGTGTGTGTGCATGCCGGATCCAGAAGTCCCTGCTCCACTCACCATGGCCTAGTGTATGGTTCCCCATCTGCATGACGCTGCCACCGAGCCTCCAATTGGTGGTAGCCAAATGCTGGGAAGACCAACCTCCCCTACCCAGGAGAAGATTGCTGCCTGCTGGCTGCTCAATCCTTCTTCGTACCCCCCCCCGGCTGACCCCCGGCAAACAAGCTTGTTCCCGAACTCAGCTTATGGGCATGGGAGAGGTAAGGCGCTAAGCACCTCAGTCCTCTGTGACACTGGGCCAGCATGATTTGTGAGTTTTTAGCAAGCATACCTGAAGAACATAAGGGAGCTTGGGGAGGATGCACATATTAACAGTATTAACTCACTCATCAGTGGCAATCGAAGGGATGCCCTTCTTTCACAATCTGCTTGAATTTTAGACAGTAGAAGGAAGGTGTAAAGTTCCCAGCTTAGAGAGGCTACCAGCAGTGTGGTACCCAGGTAGGTGAGCTTTTATGCTATCTTAAGTGGGTTGGACAAATCAATGAGGACCTAGTCTTCCTATCCCTTAATATCATAAATTTGCTTTTGGACAGATATATTAGACCCTGATATGTCCCACACCTCTTGAAAGTCTAATAGTGCTGGGATGGCCTTTTCTGGTTGAGACAAGTAGAGCTGTACAATGTCTGCGAACAGTGAGATGACATGATGCACAGCTTCCACAGCCAGCCGCTTAATTTCAGGATGGTTCCGTGCAGTGGTTTAAGGCTCTGAGTTGCAAACCTGGAGACCTGGGTTTGAATCCCACAGCCCCCACTTGCATACTGTGTGACCCTGAGCAAGTCACTTAACTTCCTTGTGCTCCCAGGTCACACCTGTAAACAAGCTTCAGCTTAGTGTGTCTCTCCTGGTTAAAAAAAAAAAAAAGATATAGCCAGGGGTTCAATCATTAGAATGTACAGGACAGGAGATAGACGTATCCATGTCTTGTACCACAGGACAGTTGAAAAGTATCAGAGACACATGCATGTGCTGCAATCTTGGCTCTTGGGGCATTAAACAGAGTCATAATCCAAGAGCAGAATTGGGAACCAAAACATAATTTTTTTAAGGTGCTAAACATAAACCCTCACTCAGCCCTGTGAACAGCCTTTTCAGTGTTTAATTTGAGAAGGCCTGGATTGGCAGCTTTCCCTTTATTCCACTTCCACAAAACATTAAAGATATGTCTGATGAAAATTTTCAGGTATCTCCATTTCATGAAACCTGTATGATCTTGAATTGGAAAGCAGTGGTTCCATTCAGAAGGCAATCAATTTAGCAATAATTTTTCAATCTACACTGAGAAACTGGCCTAATTTGAGCACATAGTGGGGTATCCTTACCTGCCTTAGGTAGGTTGGTATTAGCTGAAAGCAGAAATAAAGGTGTGTCTCAGGCAATATCCCGGGTGCTAACACAATGTAGGAAGGCAAATCCCAAAATTCGACATTTACAAAGACTTGTGGCACTCGTGGTCTCACTGGAAATTATAGGATGAAATAACGCAGACAAAGCAGCAGCATTCCTGGTTCAAACTGCAGTTTACTGATTGGAGAATGACTGCTACCCTAGCACCTTGGCCCTACAATCAGGCCTTTGATTAGGGGAATTAGGATAGTATTAGCTGCCTGCTATAATGATGGCATCAGGCAGCCCTTGGCTAAGTTGCCCCTCACCATATCATATAATGGAGGCAAATATACTGATGCAAACCTCTGATGAAATTTACCAGGGAGCCCATTTGGCCCTGAGGCCTTCCCCGTTATTGAGAATTTAAGCACTGTTTCCACCTTCCACCATTCAACAGGTTGTCTAAAACTCCTCTGTCTCATTCTTTTAAGGTAGGGGTCTTGACAGTGTCTAAAAACACATCAGGATGTTCTGTCTCCAGCATCACCTCTGATGTGTATAGAAACTGATAGTACTTTTTGAGCTTGGAAATAATTTCCTTCGGGTAAACATTCAGCACCCTGTCCCCCGTCTGTACAGAATATATACTGATGCTCTGCATTTCAATTGCAGTGCCAAATATGTTTCCCATTTATCTCCTTCAAAATACCCAGTCGATTTAGAGAGCAAGAGTTTGTTGTTCTAACCGAGATGTGCTCAAAATATTCAACTCCCCTACATTTAATGGGATGTCTTGAAAATCACTCTCAGGGGTAGAATAATTTCCTACACCTCCCAAGCCAAAAGACGAAGGGCAGCCTGACAACTTTTTCTGGAGAGACAGATTTATGATCTAGAATTCCAGCACCAAGTAATTATTAATCCAGAGGTCAAACAGCAATTAGAGCCGGCCCGGTGGCGTTGAGGGTTGAGGTGCTGGACACCGCACCTCATGCCATGCCGGCGACCCGGGTTCGGGAATGAGTCCGGGCTGCTGGAGGTTGGCAGAGAGGGAAGAGATTGAGCGTCCATAGGACTGCTCTCTCTTCCCGGGAAGGGTAGCGGGGAAGCAATCACTCCTGGAGCAGCCCCTGGCAGTAGTCAGAGGCACCCTGCATGGTGGTGCAATGGACGTATGGGGCAGAGTTTGCGGCGTGACGTTGCCTTGCTGAGCCATGCTCTGAAGGGGACAACAAAAGAAGAAGTAAAACCCCCACTCCTGGGGATAGATGAAGGCACCTTGGCCTCCTCAAGCCCACACTCCCAACTCCAGACCGACCTCCTATCCATCTGGGCCACTTGTGTGCCCGGCACTTTCCCCTTAGATAAAGCGCCCTGGGTCAGAGTGGATAGGGCGCCCTACTTCCGGAGGGTTCAGACCCGGAGGTGGTGTTGGGGCGCACGAGAGAGGAGGGGAGATGAAGTCATGGAGGGAGGTAGAGGTGGGGAGTCCCAAAGATGCTGGAAGGAGTTCTCCAGGCAAGTGGAGATAAATAAAGTTAAAAAAAAACAGCAATTAGATAAAAAGAGGCAAATTAACTAAATTATTGGAGTGCAGGATAGAAGGTATGCTCCGCTATTCTAGACAGTGGTTTTATGAACAGGGCAATAGAGTGGGAAAGCTCCTGGTGGGACAGATTTGGCAGCAGGCCTACTGTAGAGAATGTTATTTTCACTGTATTCTTTGCAAAAAAAGAATAGGGTTTACAACCCCAAAACCCCTCCCCTATCCCTAAAACAAATCAGGGGTGTAGTCTCCCTTGGGGTTGTCAACCCTAAAGCTCACCACATTCTATACACTCCAGAAACATACACACCTAACGGAGTGAGCATTAGGGTTGACAACCCCAAGGAAGACTGTACCCCGATTTGTTTTAGGGGTAGAAGTGGAGTTTTAGGGTTGGAAACCTGAACACCACATTTCTCTACTTTTTTTGCTTTATCCTGAACCCTAAATGTTGCATTAAGGCAGTTTTTGCAAAAAAATTCCTTACTTTTGAGACATATAATTGTATCCTTATTTGCCTATGGGAGCGCAGGGCTCTCCAGGCCCTGTACTCCCATTCATCCATACTTTTTGAGATACTGTAATCATATTCTTATTTGCTTGTGGGAGTGCAGGGACCTCTGGGCCCTGTGCTTCCATCCCTGCATTGTTGTGTATATGTACTTTGCTCTGGAAGCATAGGGCCCTCCAGGCCCTGCGCTTCCATTTGTAGGACAGCAGGAACCAAACTGTTAGCATAGCCGTCTTATTACCCCAGCTCATGTACCTTGTACTGAAAATGTTCAAATGCCTGCCAAAATGTGACTCCACCCCACCGCAACATCATTCCATGCAACATGTGCGAAAACACAATTTGGCCAGCATTTGAAAAATGACAGCTGTCAAGTTCATGAGGTGGTATACAAAAAATGGCTATGTTGAAAATTTGGGGTCAAAATATTTAAAATTCCCAAAGTTATGAGCGTGCATTGCATAATTTCAATGGATGTGCATAACTTTACCATTCTTACATATTTTGACCCTAAAGTTTCTACATACCCTTCTTATGACCTCACCTCATGAACAATTGTGGTAGAATTATGACAATCCTGCGCGAAAGGTGATTTTGCCAACTGACAGTGAAATCACCTTTCTGGGCAGATTTGCATATATCCACTGCCATGGTTCATGAGGTGGGGTCTCAAAAAGGCATGTTGAAAATTTGGTGTAAAAATATGCAAAAAGCAAAGCTGTGCAACTAAGTTGAAAATCCTATTGAAATACATTGTACTGCACTTTTATCTTACTTTCTCATGTAGCAGTTGTCATTTCCAGAAGCAAGACATGTCTTTGATTGGGGAGTGACTCTTCACACTGGGACCTGTTCAGGTGAGTGAGGGTATGTGGAGGGTGCAGGATGGTGGGTGCCGAGTGGGAGGTTTGGATCAGTGAGAGACCATTTCCTTTTTTACAACCTTTAAAAAAAAAAGACATTGAGGGTCTGTTTTCTTGATTTCAGATAGGACGATGATCAGAGGGTGGGGGTACCACTAAACACCAGGTAAAGAAAAAATGTCAATGGGGACAGTGATCGGAGGGTGGGGGGTGCCACTAGGGAAATATTTTATATTTATGGGAATAGCGATTGGAGGGTGGTGGGCACCACTAGACACCAGAGAATTTACGGGGGCTGGCAAGTCATACAAAAATTTGTATGATATTGTCGTTTGGAGTCAGTACAAACATTTTCTTATGAATGTAAACATCATACAAAAACTTTTCTTTGAATGAAAATATCATATGAACATTTTAGCATGATATTTTCGTTCAAACAACATTTTTTATTACATTTTCATTCATGAGAACATTTTCATGTGATATTTTCGTTTGTATGAAAATTTTCTTACTGAGTCCAAACGAAAAAGTGGAAGTGAGAAAACATGTCTGGGTAATTGCTGCAACAGTTAACTGCAGAATCCACTTAATGGAGTCCCAATGAGCAAGATAGATGATTTGGTCTCTTTACAAGATGCCATTTTTGTGGGTTTTGAAATTTTATTTTTTAGAAAAAAATGACAAGATGGCGGCTAACAAAAAGGGATTTTTCCCCTCATGAAAAAGGATTGCCCCATCCATACGAAAAAATATTATTTTTTGTTTCATACAGCTATTTTGAAGTGCTAGCTTACTGAGCATGCTCAGAACCCAAAATTTTAAAATGTAATAACTTTAGAATGGGTTAATATTTTTTCACCAAAACAGTAAAAGGCACATATGTGGGCTAGACCCTTTCTACCCTGAGAATGTCAGACCAAAATTCCAAACCATCTGGGTGCTAGGGGCTGACAAAAAACAAAACAAAAAAAAAACCCTAAAAAATTCACTTTTTTTCTCTATCCGAATCTCAGAATCTGCACATCCAACCGAAACAAAACTTGCAACATCAAGAGATCTACCCCAGAGATCTACCTCATGAGACTGCGCATGCAAAATGTCATGCAAATCTGTTGAACAGTTGCAAAGTTATTAAAGTGCAAAAATTAGGGTTTAACATTAAAGAGCAGGTTTTGAGTAATGATAATTCTCCCCCCTCCAACATATGTAATAACTTACCCTCCGGTTAAGAGATTTACCAATAAAGAAATTTTTTTTTACGTCTGCTTTTCTTAAAATAACACTATTAAAACAGCTTAATGGAGCTGTTAGGCAAAACGCTCACATTCCATGATTCGGAGCTGTGCCCACACGCTTGCACATTATGTGCTGTCAGTACAAGAACAGTGTGGGGGCGCACTCCATAGACTTCAATGGGGTCAATTTTTGAAAGCTGTTTTTATTTATTTATTATTTGTTAGATATCATAAATTACAACCCTTTGAGTCAGAGACTCATTTCCAAAGGCTCCACATCATAAGTACGCATTTAGACACAGCAAGGTAAAACATAACATACATACATTCAGTTGCTACATCAGTTTTCGTGGATGAAAGCAGTACAGTTCAAGAGTTACAATGTTTTGTATTTTTTGTTGTTTACATGATATTGTTATGTGAAGTAAGAACAGTGTATACAGGAGAGAGTGAGCCTATGCAGTGGCCTATACAATGGTTTAGCAAAGCCTGTGGAGTAGCTTATACAGTGGTTTGCTAGGAATTTTCATACTGGAGTGGAAAACACATTGCTATGTGAAACAATTCAAGGCAGTCTAGGAGCAAGACTTTGTCTATGTTGCAACTTTGTTAATAGATACCGTTCTGGGTGGGTGGCGGCTCAGTGGCTGGCAGCTCACCACTGAGGGCACTGACAGGTGCGTGTTGTGAGTATGTGATTCCTAAGTCTATTTTGAATGCACCAATTTTAGGTAGGCTGGTGACACTCACAGGGAGGGAGCTGAACCAGGATAGGTTCCTGTATGAGAAGGTCCTTTGCGCTAGGGAGGTTCTTACCCATGGGACTGCTAGGGAGGGCTTATTGGTGCTGTGGGTGGAGACAGTGGAGAGAGGATGCAACTCCTGCTGGCGTTAGTCTGAGGAGGGTCTTTTGGGCCATAAGGCAGGACTAGTATAGTAGCCTTTCCTCAAAGCTAAGTATTTGAGTGAGGGAGTAGAGGGTACAGGAGTGGGTTAGCCGGTCTACACCAGACAGGAGCCTGCATGCTTTGTTGATGGACACTTTCATTTTGCTGAGGGTGGTGGTGTCTGCAGCTGTGCAGATCACTAGACCGTAATCAATTAAGGACAGTACTGATGAGGTGATGGCTAGTCGGAGGGCTTCAGGGGGTAGGGAGTCTTTGTGGTGGTGGAGGAGGCCAATGCATACGTTAGTTGCAGACGTGAGAGCATCAATGTGAGTGTGGAAGGTGAGGGCTGGGTCGAAAGTTATGCCTAGGTATTTATAAGAGGTGACCGGCTCAAGGGGTTGGAAAGAGCTGGAGAAGTTCTGCAGTGGGGAGTTTCTCAGTTTATTTTGGTGGTGGGCAAATATCATGGCCTTGGTCTTTTTCAGGTTCATGATAAGACTATGGTCCATGAATCAGGGTTCGGTCAGGCTAAAAGAGTGCTGGAGGGAGGTCTGCAGACTGGTGGGGTTGGCTTGGGATGCACAGAGGACAGCATCATCTGCATAGAGTAGAACCTTGCCATCACATGAGTTTGGTAATGTATTGAGGAACAAACTGAAAAGTAGTGGACCCTGGATGGACCCCTGTGGGACCCCAGAGCGGACATGGTGGGTACTAGAGAGTGTCGTGTCGATCTTAATGCATTATGCTCTAGAGGATAGTTAGCTTGTGAACCAAGCTAGGGGGCCCTGTGAGAAACCCACTTGCTGGAGGGAGTCAAGGAGGAGGGGGTGGCTGACCGTATTGAAAGCCTTGGAGAGGTCTGTGAACAGGGCTCCTGCTAGCTGGCCTTTGTCGAGCACATCATGGAGGAAATTAGAGAATTCGAGGAGCATATTATGTGCCGAATTTGAGAAAGGAAGGCCACCGCTCGACTAACAAGGATTTTGACAAGTTGTTTTTGTGTAAGTTACATAGAAGCATAGTTCTCAGCAGATAAGGCCTCTTGGCCCCATCTAATCTGCCCTATTTTCCCTACATACAGTGCCACTGCAGACCTTACTTGATCTCTGGTCTTTTCCCCCCCTTCCCTCATTTCTAAGGTCTCCTTGTGTCTATCCCATGCATGCTTGAGTCCTGTTACCATTTTAGCACCCACCACCTCCACTGGGAGGCAGTTCCAGGCATCCATCACCATTTCCATGAAAAAGTGTTTCCTCACATCTCCTCTGAGTATCCCCCCCCCAATCTTCATTTATTTATTTATTTACTGAAAAGTTTCACCAGGAAGACACACTGAGCAATCAAGTTGCTCATCTCCCGGTGCATGCTGGGGGAGAGGATAAGGGAGTAAAGAGAATCAAACATACAATTTCCAACAAAAGAGTACAACGAGAACATTTCTAGTACAAAAGCAGGTACATAACAACAGTATATACATATGAGTTACAGTACAAGTGCTAGTAGCTTCAGAAGTGCATTTTCCAGTATGAACAGTCATTTGTTTGGTGCAAATTGGAGAATTAGAACTGGTTACAGGAAATGAGTTCAGGAAAGCAGTAACCTTAACAATAATAGGAACCAACTATCATGAAAAGCAAACAAGTAATGA
Organism: Neoceratodus forsteri; assembly: GCA_016271365.2. Taxonomy (NCBI): domain Eukaryota; kingdom Metazoa; phylum Chordata; order Ceratodontiformes; family Ceratodontidae; genus Neoceratodus; species Neoceratodus forsteri. The sequence continues at coordinate 1,687,738,486 of CM057452.1, read as the reverse complement.
CTAGGAGCAGGTACAGTTTGAAGAGAAGTAATTATGCAGGGCTAAAGTGAGGGAGAGGGGGGAAGAAGAGTGTCTGATTTGTTGGGGTAGGGCATTTCAAATTTGGGGAAACAGTGAAAGAAAGCAGTCTAGCCAGCAGAGGTAGAATGGTGAGGGATTGCCAATTTATGGGAGTCATTTGATCTGAGGGCATGGGGGGGAGGAGGAATTGAGAGGGAGGCTGAGAGGTAGGAAGGGAGAAAGCCAAATAAATATTTAGAGATTAATTTTGCGGTGTGAGAGTGATATCTGTCCATAAGTGAAAGGAAAGCAAAACAGTGGTACAGCTCACAGTGGTGAGTGTGGGGGTGTCCAGGGTGAAGTGGCAAAAGGAGTTGAAAAGGGTGTCCAATCTGGATAAGGAAGATGTGGTAGCAGCACTGTAGACTACATCACAATAGTCAATGATAGGTAGAATCTGCTTCTGGACGAGTTCACGCCTTGTAGGTAAAAGTATGCTTCTACGGTTCCTGAAAACGGCAGCTAGTTTGGGACGCAATTTTTTCAGGATGACGTCCATGTAACCAAAGAAGATGAACTGGTGGTCAAGCTAAACCCCAAGGTATCTGAAAGAGGAGGAGTCCTCAAGACTAGTCCCATCAAGGGCATGGAAAGTGGGCAGGGAGGGAAGCCCTGAGAGTCTCTGCCTTTTTGCCAAAGGTCATGGAGACTGCCTTCTTGGTGTTGAGAAAGAGCTGATGTGAGCTAAGCCATTTCTGAAATTTATTGAAGTCGGACTGGAATCTAGTTGTTACATCAGAGGGAGACTGACCAGAGGTGAACAGGACAGTATTGTCTGCGTACATGTGAATGAAAGACGATGTGCAGACTGATGGGAGTCCATAGCATCAAGTAATTAGATCAGGATGAACTCCACTGCACAGAAGGTATTTTATGCAAAATGGCTGCATTTATTATGATTTCATATTCACACTTGATCACCAAGGCAAGGCAAGGCAAATTTTATTTTTCAGGTACCCAATCCCAGAGGCTCTGGGCACTGCACAATCAAAGTATATCAAAAAACAATTAAAACACTATAGATAAAATATAAAACATTCCAATTAAATATTTAAAATTAGACCACCCAAAATGGGGGTCTGCCATAGCAGCAGAATTCTAAGGGGCCATTTCACAGAATACCTCAGAAACAGTATCTAAAGGACAGTGTCTAGGACTGCCCAGCTGAATAAAAAGGTCTTAAGGCAGGCTTTGAATGCCTCAACTGAAGGGGCCTCCCTTACCAATGGAGAAAATGAATTCCATAGAATGGGGCCTACTACTCTAAATGCTCTGTCACTGGCAGTTTTTAACCTCATCCTGAGAATCGCAAGGAGGACCGGAGGGAGCGGATCGGGGCAGCAGGTGTTAGAAGGTCCAACAGGTAGCCAGGGCCCAGTCCATGTAAGGCTTTAAAGGTGAGCAAGCCCACCTTAAAGAGAACCCTCCATTGAACAAGCAGCCAGTGCAGTTCACGCAGCACCGGGGAGACGTGACAGTATTTAGGCTGTCCTGTCAACAGCCTGGCGGCCGCATTCTGCACTAGCTGCAATTGACAGAGGGTACCTCCAGAGACCTCAAGGTAGAGTGCATTACAGTAGTCAAGCCTTGATGTCACGAATGCATGTACCAAGTTTGGGAGGTCCAAGGGTGGAACCAGGTGTTTGATCCTAGCGATATTCCTCAGGTGGAAAAAGCTGGACCGGACAATGGACGACACCTGAGATTCAAGTGTCAATCCATTGTTGAGGATAACACCAAGATCGCACACCCTAGAGGAGGCCTTCAATGGTACAGATCCCAGAACCGATCCAGTCTCTGCACCAGAGGCCATCCTATCATGCCTCCTATTCGACTCCACCACCAGTACCTCTGTCTTATAGGGGTTCAGTCGCAACCAACTAGAGGCCATCCAGTAATTAATCTTGGCCAGGCAGTTGTTCAGTACATCCACTGCATTGGATGTCCCTGGGGCAAAGGAAAAATACAGCTGGGTATCATCGGCATAGCAATGAAAATCCAGACTGTATTTCCTAATGATCTCACTCATGGGCAGCATATACAGTACATGGCAAACAACATTGGTGACAAGATCGAACCCTGAGGTACTCCACAAGACAGAAGGCTACAGGAGGAGGAGAAATTCCCCATCACAACCCTTTGCCTCCTGTTTGTGAGATAGGTCTCAAACCAGCAGATGACAGTGCCAGAGAGTCCACAAAATTCCCTCAGGCAGCTGTAATTGGAAAAATATTTTGATCGGGAATACGCATTCCGACATCAATACGCTAGACCCTGATCATATATATATATATATATGTAAAAAACACGCCTTTTGCACGTACACTTCACATAACGTTAATACACTAACACATGAATCATAATTTAAATTAGAGATTCAACCACAGCCTGTTGACAACGGACTTAGCATGCTGGGCTGTTTTTTGGCATTTTGGCATTCTCCAGGCGTTTACTTTTTTCCATTAAAAGGAGAAGTTTGTTTCACAGTTGTAGTCGCAATCACAGTCTGTGCCGATGGCAGACAAGGCAGGACAGGCAATCCTAAGGTGCATAAGGACAAATGACCTAGCGGGGGAAACGGTGGAGGTAACAAAGGAGAGGACTGAGGAAGTGGGAAGGTTGTGTGAGGAGGCTGGGGAGTCTGTGGCATTCTCTGAAGTGCTCCCAGTACCCTGCGCAAGCACAGTGAGAAAGGATAGGATTAGGGAGTTGAACACATGGTTGGTAGGATGGTGTCAAGCTAAGGGATATGGGGTTGTGGGTGGCTGGGGCAGTACCTGGGATAATAACAGTCTGTTTGCAAGGGATAGGCTGCATCTGAGTGGGGAGAGGAAGGAAGTATTAAAGCCAAGACTGGGGAGGTATATTGTGACAAAGGTGGATTTAAACTAGATGGGGGGGTGGCAAGTGGACAGCAGGTAGGCAGGGATCTGATAGAGTGGCGCCTACCCCCCAGGCTAGCAGAGAAGGACTCGGGGTGGCTGAAAAAGGATGGAGTAAAAGGAAGGAAATGGAGGCTAATGAAGGGAAGGGGGCAGGATGGAGGGTGATCTCGCTGAATGCAAGAAGCTTAGGCAACAAATCTGCTGAGCTACAGGCACTCTTAGCAGCGTGGAGGGTGGATATTGCAGCTGTCACAGAAACGTGGGCAACTGAGCACTGGGACTGGGATCTGGCAATCCCAGGATACAAATTATACAGGAAGGACCATAAGGAAGGGAGGGGCAGTGAGGTGGCAGTCTATGTGAGGGATGGGATCAAATGTACAAGGGACGAGGGGAAAGAAAGGAGAACAGAGGCAATCTGGCTGCAGCTCCTAGAATCAAGGGTTAGAAAACTGAGGTTTGAGGTGGTATACAGGCCACTGTCTCAGTCTGAGGAGCTTGACAGGGAATTAGCAGGACAAATCAGAATGGTATGTAGAAAAGGGAAGGTGGTCATCGTGGGGGATTTCAACTTGCCGGGGGTTGAGTGGGGCATTCCAGTCACCTCCAGTGCTAGGGAGCAAGTGCTCCTGGATGCGATCCAGGAGGGTCTCCTGACACAGCTGGTTACTGTTCCTACTAGGCTAAAGAACACTTTAGATCTGGTGTTGTCGAATGGGGAGGCAGTAAGGGAAATTAAGGTGGAGGACCCACTAGCCGACAGTGATCACCAAACGGTGTGGTTTAATATCACGATGTGCGGGGAGCCAGAGAAATCAGTTACTCAGGTAGTACGCTTCAGGGATGCAGACTTTGGGAGGATGCAGGAAGTACTGAAAGGGAAACTAGAGGGCATAAGGCAGGAGATGGATGCAGAGCAGAAATTGGATATTATTAAAAGGGGGATTACAGAGGCAACAGAAGCCTGCACCAAGACACAGAGTAAGAGGAGCAGAGCAAGAAAACCATGCTGGTTGAACAGTGAGGTAGTAGAGGTGGTGAGAGCAAAACGAGAGGCACACCAGAGGTATAGAAGGACAGGGAATGAAGTGGACAGGGAGGAGTATGCAAGACGGTCCAAGGAGGTGACCAGAAAGTGAGAGAAGCCAAGGCCCAGAGGGAGCTGAGATTAGTGCAGGGAATTAACGGGGGGTGGGGGAGAAAGACTTTTTCAGATACATCAGGGAGAAAATGAAGTGCAAGGAAACAATAGTGAGGATAAAAAGGGGTGTGGAGTGGACAGAAAAGGGTGAGGAGCAGGCAGAAGCACTGAATGAATACTTTTTCTCAGTGTTCATGGAGGAAAAGGGGGGACCGCTACCACCATGGGCTGGTAGGGTGGGGACAGGGGGAGAGGAGGCAACAGATGGAAGAATTGAGGCAAGTAGAGTCCTAGAGGGACTGAGAGCACTGAAGGTAGACAAGGCACCAGGGCTAGATGGTATCCACCCCAGGGTGCTGAGGGAGATGGTGGAGGTGTTGGCGGAGCCACTGGCAGATCTGTACAGCACCTCACTGGAGTCAGGATGTGTGCCACTGGACTGGAGGATGGCACATGTAGTACCATTACACAAGAGTGGACCAAGGGATGAACTGGGTAATTATCGCCTGTGATCTCACCTCCATAGTGTGCAAACTCATGGAGACAATACTAAAGGAAAGACTGGTGTCATACCTGGGAGGACAATGGCCTTCAGGATGTGAGGCAACATGGGTTTGTTTCAGGAAGTCTTGTCAAACCAATCTGATACAATATTATGACTGGGTGACAGGTGAGCTGGATAAGGGTCATGCGCAAGGCCTTCGATTCTGTGCCTCATGGGTGGCTAGGGGGAAGCTAACTGGTGTAGAGGTAGGGGCAAAAATGATGAACTGGATTACAAGCTGGCTGAGTGGGAGGTTGCAATGGGTGGTGGTAAGAGGGGAGCTCTCAACTCCAAGGCTGGTGATGAGTGGGGTGCCACAGGGCTCTGTGTTGGGGCTAGTATTGTTCGGGCTCTTCATATCAGACATTGCACATGGGGTGGTGAGCAAGATAAGTCTGTTCACTGACGACACCAAAATTGGAGCAGTGGTGAATGGAGAGGAGGGATAGAAGCAGCTGCAGAGGGACCTAAGCAAGCTAGAGGAGTGGTCAGAGAGGTGGCAGCTGGGGTTCAATGCAAAGAAATGTAAGGTTATGTACTTTGGGGTGAAGAACCCAATGAGAAAATACTGGCTGGGAGGAGTTAAGCTGGGGATCACTGAGGAGGAGAAGAACCTTGGGGGTAATGATAACAGGGACCATGGACAACACTGCCCAGTGCAGGAGAGTGGCTGCAAAAGCCAACAAAATGCTGGGGTGCACAGCGAGGGGTTTTTCATCCAGGTGAAGAGAGGTGATCTTGCCCCTCTACAGGTCACTGGTAAGGCTGCACTTAGAATATTGTGTGCAGTTTTGGAGGCCATACCTAAAGCGTGATATCAGGCTACTGGAGGAGGTGCAGAGGAGGGCAACAAAGATGATATGTGGAATGGAAGAGACAGACTATGGCAGCAGGCTGAGAGATCTGAATATGTACACCCTGGAGGATAGAAGAGACAGGGGTGACATGATACAGACATTCAAGTAGCTGAAGGGAATCAATAAGGATGGGGCAGATGGGGTCTTTAAGTTAAGGAGGGGGAGGGTCACCAGGGGGCATGCACTAAGAATAGAGGGGGGAAGATTTAGGAAGGAAATGAGGAGACACTATTTCACAGAGAGGGTTGCAGCAGAATGGAATGCCCTATCAGAATGGGTGGTATCATGTAAATCTGTGCACAGTTTCAAAAGGGCATGGGACAGGGAACAGGGGAGAGCGAGGGTGAGGGAGGTGGGGGGTGGCCGTGGGATGACAAATGGGAGGGGGGTGGGGCAGCTGCAAATTAGGGGTGCTAGCTGCACATTCGAGCAGACTTAGATAGACCGGGTGGTCTGTTTCTGCTGGCACATTCGTATGTTTGATGTGAACCAGGAATTAGGAGTCAGCTAAGTTAGTTTGCTTTCTCTTATTTGGCTCCTGCTGTAAGCATTTTTTGTTTGTGGCAGTTCTAAATAGTTTAAAATAATGAAGTGCTGCATATTCCTGGTAACCTGAAGGCAGTAGGAGGTGAAGAATCATACCTTTTTTTATTGAAGTGAGACAGCGTTTAAAAAAATACAAAAAAATTCAAAACCGCTAAACTACTGAACCACCACATAGATCAGAAGGTAACTAGAGCTGCTATTTGCAGTAAATATATGGATTTCGTCGGGGAACCTCTTGTATTTATAGTACTTTATCCATAGGTGTTGCAGGACCCTAATTTCGACCAGAACAGAAGCAATAAGAACAAAAGTAGGAAAGTAATTGGTCAGTGGCCTAAATACCTCTTTGAAAATGGGGATACAGGTACATCTTAAGAGAATTTAACGGGAACATTTTGTTTTAAATAAAACAGATAGTAAAGAATTTTATTCTTATTTTTATCTTTAATTTTAGTGTCGCTGGGACAAATTTGGATTCTAAGGGAAAATACAAATTACACAAATTATACAATTAAAAACATAAAACCAAGGAAGAAATAAAATGAATTTACAAATAACAACCAGAGAGAAGAGAAAGCCAAAGGAGTAAAGGAAAAAAAAAAAACGGAATTAGACAAGGGCTATTGGAGCCTATATCTAAGTATAATTTTAGTTTGATACAGTTGGCAAAGTCGGAATTTTTTGAAATTTTAATGAAACTGTGCAAAAAGAGTTTTTGGAAGGTATAACAGTTTGAATGTTTGGCTGTTGGCAGCAGTAAAAGGGTTATCTTAAAGGGTATTTTAGACCACTGCTATTAATATGAGCGTTAGCTGGTGAATTACTATCTTTGTATAATATCGATAGTGTGTATGGTATATTGTAAGTGTTATATTTACTATTAGCCTATCCTAATTATTTGCTCATCCTCAGAAGAGTACAGAAAAATAAAGGAAAGAAATAATGATGACCAGGTTGTCGAAATAATGAATAAATGCAAATCCTATTTGCTATAAAAATAAGAAAAATAAATTAAAGAAAAGTTTAGAGGGGAAAAATAAAAAGAACAGAAAGGAAGATTACAAGATATTTTTTAGCCCCAGGAAGTCAAATAAATTTGGTGGGGAAAAAGGAAACCTTAAGAATTCAAGGTTCAGCCGTTCCCTCCATAAGCTTATCACCCATAACAATGGACAATTTTAACCATCAGCAGTTAAGCACAACTGAGAATCCACTAATGAAGTCTACAAGGATGCCTGAAGCAGAGAATGAAGGAATGATTTTACAAGGAGAAGATCTAGAACAGCTAGAACAGAAGGAGCAAAATACTCAGATAAAGGTGGGGAAGTGTAATAAGCAACACTCTGAGTTATACCTTGGAAAGGAAAGAAAGCAGCAAAACAAAAAAATAGACTTAGAACAAGGAAATGCTAAAAGTAATGTCAGAGATGTCTCTCATCAATGTCCTAGTGCCTCATATCTGTGTGATTTTGAGGCCTTCCTTACTCCATACGTGCAGAGACTTAGATTAGACCCCCTGTCTAGATTTCCACTGGACATATCACACTTAATTCAGAACAGAACGGAAGATACCCTAGAGAAAGCACATGGGGGTATAGGGATGGATAAAGAAACCAATAGAATAAATGAAAGTGAATTAAGAGAGTCTACTCTATTGGAAATTTTAAAGGAAATAAAGAATGGGATTCTTTTACATAATGAGTTACTGATCAATTTTACAACAATGGTTGGTACTAAATTGTTAAGAAATATAAAGGAGTCAGCCCGGTGGTTGCAGAGGTTGAGGGCACTGGGACGCTACACTCGAACTACGCCGGGCGCACTCCGCCTCGAAACGGACTCAGGTCGCCGGGGGTCAGCTGGGGAAGGAGGAGATTGAGTATCTAGAGGGACTGCTCTCCTCTCCGGGAGAGTGGTGGGGAAACCTGCTCTAGTAGAGGCCCCCGGTGGAGACCAGGGGTACTACATGCAGTGGCGCAGGCGGGACAACCAGAAAGCTGGAAAAACAGCTGCGGTGCCACCGGGTGATGGCCTCCGTGCTCATGTCCCTTGGAACTTCCGGGAGCATCCTTCACCACAGCAGCACCTCCGGACCATAGAAAAATAGTGTGCCGGAGTCCCCTGCCACCTGGTGCCTTCCCCCTCGGAGGAGGAGGACCTGCCCAGTGAAGGGATACGTTGGGACAAAAATTGGGAGTCGGCTGCGATGTGTGTGTGGGAGGAGCTCCAGAAGAGGACAGCCAAGGCATGGAAGCACTAGGTGGCCCAAAGGAGAGGTGGACGCCAGAGTGTGAGGGGAGATAAAAAGAGTATACAAAAAAAAAAAAAAAGAAATATAGAGGGAGAAAGGGTATTGCTCTGGAAAAGACAAAAGGAAAAGATGGAAAAAGGGATAGAAAAGAACATAATCAAAAGGAAAATATAAAAGCTACAACGATTGAAATAGGAAATAAAGAAAAAGGGGAAATAGAGAAGTTGGTGCAGAATTCGCAGGGAAACAAATCAGTTAGAAACAGTAAAAAAAAACTAGGAATAAGACGCAGAGAAAAGAAGTGAGTAAGATGAATCAGGATCAGAGTAAGACAAAGAAATGAAAAAAGAAGGAAGAAGGTGGAAATGAGGATTATAGAGAGTATGGAGAAGAAGGTATAACAAAAAGATATAAGGAAGGGAATGAATATAAAGAAAAGGGACAAAAGCTTACAGAAGAAGGAAGAACAAAAAAAAGGACAGAAGATACAATAAGTGCAAAAAAAAAAAAGGAAAGAGAGAAGCAGATTGAGAAAGGAGAAAGACTACCCACAATCTTTCTTAAAGGCATACCACTAGCAAAAAATGAAAATCATGTAACTTTAAAATTAATTGTATACAATGTATGTAGAGGTACTTTAGGAAATAGATTTTCATGGAATGATATAAGTTCCATCTATAGATACCACGAAGGTAAAGAAAAAGGTTGGATCTGTGTGGTGGTAAAAAACAAACATGTCAGGAAACAGTTATTGGATGTAAAAGAACAATTTCAGGAAATAGGGATAAAAACAGATACATTTATAGATGAGATGAATATAGAGGAGAGGATGGATTGGTCAAGAAAAGAAGGTAATGAAAAGGACAAAACCACAAAACAAAATAGTAAGTTCCAACAAAGGATATCCCATTACATGAACCTATGGTGATTGAACATGTGTTAACAGCAGAAGTGGAACAAAAGAGAGTGATACGAGGAGGACTGCAAAAAGGACCTAAAATAAATAATAGTGTAATCTTAGATGAAACTCAAAATGAAAAAGCTCTAGATAGCTACATGAGTGTAAATATGAGTGAAGTGAGTGGGACTCTGCGTACAACAACATGTGTTGCTTTACGCTTTCAGCACCCCGCCTCACCCACCGATGTGAACTCTTCTCCCAACTTGAGTGGCTCCCACCAGAAGGGCACCGCTCCTATGTCATGGGTAACTTCATTGGCAACATAATCAGATCTGCAACCCCCTCAGTCCTCGCTGAATCCCTCGTTCCAGCCACCCACTTTTACCATCTGAGATCCAGCGACCCTCTTGCCCTCCTAGTTCCCAAAACCCGCACCCATATGGGCGACCAGGCCTTCGCTGCTTACGCACCAAAGTTGTGGAACTCCCTTCCATCTAAGACCCGCTCCTCCTCCTCCCTCCACAGCTTCAAAACCTCCTTCTGGTGCCTTCTCAAGTCAACATCCACCTGCCTCTGTTCAAGAATAACCTCCTTGACCTAGGCCATTCCAACGACTGACTGAGTCGCCACCTAGGCTCACCTGCTCAAAGACGGTAGGGCCTCTGCACCTTATCCACTCCTTGAGCTCACAGTCTCCTAGTAGGAGCAGTCCACAAACTGTCCAATCAGTGGTTGTGCAAAGTTTCTGTTCTATTTACTGTTGTCTTGCTCTGGGCTCCCTATACCCCAATCCTCTGTTCCACCCTCAAGCTTAACAGCCCTGATGCCTGGTGTGCTGATCAAAGACTAAAATGAAAATACCATACTGTAATACTACCTGCTGCCGGCTTTAAAATCGCCTGCTGTCTCTTGTTTGATCTTGTTGCCTGATGCACTTAAACGTAACACTACTTGTGATTGTCTGAGTTTTATGAATGTAATGTACCTTGTAATCTCCCGGGTCGCACCTGTTGTCTAGTGTGCTTACCCGGTTAACAAAAGCAAATAAATAAATAAGTAGGAGAAGAAAGTATGGAACCTGTGACAGAGGAAACAATAGAATAGAATGACACCTTGAGTGCAAGAAAAATGATATAGAAGAACAGAAACTGTGCATTTTGAGCTGGAATGTAGCAGGAGCAGTTGGGAAATTTAAGGATAATGGACTACTTAAGTTCCTAAATCAAATGGAGGCAGTATGGCGCAGTGGGTTAAGGCTCTGAGCTGCAAATCTGGAGATCTGGGTTTGAATCCCACAGCCCCCTAGGTGCATGCTGTGTGACCCTGAGCAAGTCACTTAACTTCCTTGTGCTCCCAGGTTGCACCTGCAAACAAGCTTTCAGCTTAGTGTGTCTCACCTGGTAAAATAATTGGTAAAAAAAAAAAAAAAAAAGGCATATAATGTTACAAGAAATGTGGGTAAAATCCCTAGAAGGTTGTTATCTGGAAGGATAACAAGGATGGCATATTCCTGCAAAAAAGACAAGCCTATATGGGCGTCCAGCAGGGGGGAATTAGTACTTTTGTTAGGATTGTACCTGAATTAACATGTAAATGTATCTGGAATGACAGGAATTTTAATATTTTGGTTATTGAACTTATGTGGAAAAATAAGGAGAAATGGTTATTGGTAAATGTGTATTTTCCACCTGATACCACTGCCACTCCCATTGTACACTGCATAATCAGATATGCTGAGATACTAGAACATCTACAGACTCAGGCCTGGCTATTCAAAGCAGTTGCGCATGGCGCAAGTGCAGACTTGCGCCAAGGAGCTATATTCAGTGGGAGCCATTGCGCAGCGCAAATTCCATTGTGCCAATGTGCAACTATAATGAATGCAGGCACAAGTGCAAGAGGCATTCCCATGAATATCCAGCGCAGTGGTATATTCAACCATGAAACCATGGCGCAAGTGCGGAGTAAATCGAAGTTGATCCGAGCAGACTTGTGCCTATAAATACAGGACGCAAGCACACAGACAGCACTTGCGCCAGGCAAGAGGGAGTGAGAGAGAGAGAGAGAGAGAAAGAAAGAAAGAAAGAAAGAAAGAAGGAAAGAAGGAGAGAGACAGACAGACAGACCATGGCAGACATAGAGGGAGAGGGACAGAGGTGGCATTGGAGAGGGAGAGAGGGGCAGAGAGAGTGAGAAAGACAGACACACTGCCAGGCAGTGCACCAGGGTGGCACACAGCCAGCAGCAGACAACTGCCCAGGGGGATATTGGACAGCAAGGGCCATGAATAGTGCACCCTTCATGATGGAGGCCTTAACGAGGGGTGTGGGGGGCAGGAGGAACAGCGACGTGGCCGAGGAAGGGCCCATCTGCGGTATGCCCAACACAGGTGGTACCGTGCCCGCATCACCTTCGAGAACTACACTGACACAGAGATTGTGGGCTGGTGTCGCCTGAACAGGGCCATTCTGAGGCAGCTCTGTAAGCTGTGCAGTGAGGAGATGCAGGCACCCACCAGATGGAGCCACGCCATGTCCGTGGAGATGAAGGTGACAGCCATCATGTGCCTGCTCACCATGGGCACTTTCCAGAGACCAACAAAGGACACCACAGGCATAACCCAGTTGGCCACATCCCGCCTCCTCACACAGCTCCTCAGTGTTCTGCTGCCATGTGCTTCGGAATTCATCCATTTCCCCAACACACAGGTGGAGCGTACTGCAACCATGCAGGACTTCCACAGGGTTGCATGTATACCTGGCATGATTGGGGCCATTGACTGCACCCATGTGGCCATCCGCATGCCACCTGGCCCCAAGGGCATGGTGTACATTAACAGGAAGGGGTGCCCGAGTGTCAACTGCCAAGTGGTGTGCAATGCCATGGAACGCATCATCAATGTCTGCGCCACACACCCCAGGAGTGCACATGATGCATTCATCTGGCACAGCTCTGCAATGTGGCACAGGTTTGAACATGGAGACATCCCCATGGGCCACCTAGTGGGTGAGTATGGCACAGGCAAGGGGCAATGGGCAGAGCATACGTTGGGATGGGGAGGGCAGGGTGTGCATGTTGGTCTGGGCACCAGAGACAGGCAAGGGGCACTGCATAGAATAGCAGAGGGCTAACCATGTCATTATCCACACAGGGAACAGTACGTATCCACTGAGGCCCTGGCTGCTCACCCCATACCGGCTCCCGTCGTCCTCAGCAGAGGAATGCTACAACGAGGCACACGCCAGCATGCACAACATCATCGAGCATGTCTTTGGCATGCTGAAAGCACATTTCCATTGCCTAGACAGGTCAGGCAGTGCCCTACAGTAAAGCCCCTCAAAAGCCTGTGGCCTATTCCTGGCCTGCTGCATACTGCACAACATGGCCATTGACCATGGGATAGTTGTCGAGGCTGATGAGAGCTACAGTAGTGGGCATGATGGAGGCAATGGGCCAGAGGGTGGTGGACAGCCACTCCCTGGGCGGAGGGATCCCCGGCTGCAACAGCAGGCGTGGCGACACCGGAACACCATCACACAGGAGCACTATGGTAAACACAGGTAGATGGTGCAAGACACATGCATGGGCCACACAAACAGGTACAGCACACATATAGGGGCATGCATGGCAATGGGCATGCACACACAGAGGTGTGATGCAGGAGTAGGGGAGTCAGGGGCACACAACAACACAGAACCACACACACAGGCATTAGTGTGTGGCATGGATCAGACGCATTGCACCGGTGCACAGGTGCAACCGATGCTACACTGCCCTCATCACGCCCACTCCACACAGTCCAGCGGCCAAGCAAGCATGCACACAGGCAGCATGCGATGCAACACACAGGCGCCACACCAGTGGTATGAACACACACGCACACACCGCCCATGTGTGCACAGGGCAGCAGCTGCAGACTGCGGTCAGGGTGGCCTGCACATCAGGACTGCTGCACGGAACCATGGCCACCACAGCCATGGGGGTGGCCACTCCAGGGCTGATTGGCAGCCACAGGCCATGCATCAGCCATGGGGGGTGTTTACAACAGCTCCCCAGAGGTTGAACTGTGGGACCATGACCATGTCCGTGCGGGGGTGTGAAGGCGCCCAAACAGGCCAGCCCTGGGCATGCCTGGGATGCCAACATCAGAGCCTGGCATTCACTGTGTTGGGGTCACCCGACGCTGGGTTCATGGGGTGGACAGCACACTGCGGGGGGTCATCTGTGCCTGGCCATGCCCTGTGGCAGCCAGCAGTGTAAAGCCATCCATGATCACAGTGGCAATGCGATCCAGGGATGCAGTCGTGGCCTCCTGCATGTGCTGCATCCCCGCCAGGATCTGCGCATTTTCCCTCTCCTGCTGCTCAGCTAACTGGTGCACCTCCCCAAGCAGTGCATGCACCCCAGCAGCAAGCAGCACCTGTTGCTGAATGAATGCCCACAGCAATTGGGTGTGCTTAGCCAGTGGGTCAGCATCCTGGGGAACCCGGGTGGGATGCAGATCCTCATGTGGTGACCGGCCACACTGCATAGCCCCCTCTCTGGTGGACGCTGCACAGAGGTGTCTTCAGTGGAATGACCACCACAGGCATTCTGGTGGTGAACCCTGCATCCAGTGGCACCCGCAGCCTGCTGCTGTCACCTGTCTGGCTGCTGTACACCGCCAAGTGCCTGCGCGGCCACACCATCACCACCACAGGGCACAGCCAAGACAGTGCACGCTGCTGCACCTGCAGTGGTGGCAGGCAGCTGTTCCGCTGCTGGCAGAGTGCTGGGCATGGTGCCTGTGACAGCTGCCAACAGGGGCAACACAGCCACATTGTCGCTCATGCTGTCCAGGAGCTGGGAGTAGTCCTCATCAGTGTCAGACCTTGCCCAGATCTGTGTCTCCACACAGAGGATGCCAAGGCCAGCATCCTGGAGGAACACATCCAGGGCCTCGTCTGACCCCAGGTCCAGGATATCCACCTGCACCATGGTGCTGGGCTGCAGCCTGTAGGGGCCCCAGGTCCTGGTGGAGGTGGATGGCTGGTCCTCCGTGGCCATACCAGTGTCCACAGCTGCTGCCGGCATCCCATCATTCGCATGGAGGTGTGCTGGTGCTGCAAGAGATTAATGGTGTGTCAGTGATGCAATGCCAACATGTGCCCCCCCAACACTGCCACTGCATGTGTCTGGCAGCATGGCATGCACGTGGGTGTGCACACATGCACATGACATGCATGCCGGCAGCATGCATGCCAGCATGCCTGTGCATACACCCGCTGTGCCACCACCTGTGCATGGCTGACATACGTACCATGCAGTGATGGGCTGCCACCCATCTGGAAACCACCTCCAGGCTCACCCTCCATCATGCTGTGGTGCATATTGGCTGCCACCAACTCCTCCTGCGCTGTGAGCATTGGCATGTCTGCAGGCCCCCCTCTGGTGGCAATCCAGGATGCATGAATGGCTGCCACCTTCTCTTTGATGCGCCTCTTGTCCGTGCCCATCTTCTTCCAGCACTCCTGTGCCAACCACTGGTGGCTGTTATGCTGGTTGACGTATGCTGTCACCTCCTCCCAGGCCCCAGCCCTGGCCTGTGGTGTGCCCGTGGCACCACTCAACATGGGCTTCCTGTCCAGGTATGCATCGAACAGGGCCTCTGTCCCCGCTTTAATGAAACTGGGCCTGCACTTCCAAGCATGCCCACGCTCTTCACCCTCCTCACGCTCCGACATTTCATTCCCTGTGGACATGGCCAGCACAGTGTGTCAGTGGCAGCAGCTCCCTGGTCCATCCCACCCTGCTGTGCTGTCTGCTCTCAGTGAGCTGCAGCGGCATGGGCAACTTACCTTGAAAGGATGCAATACTGGTCCTTGGCCTGTGCTGTTCTGTGGTGCTTATAAGGTGCAACGCATGCAAATGAGGTTTGGCACAACAGTAATGACATGCTAATACACCCACTGTGCCACGCATTGGCTGATGAGCTCATTTGCAAGTGGTTTCTGAATATCGCGATTTTGCACTGTGCGCAATGTGATTGTGCCAGAGCAAGTCGCGGCACAATGTGCATGCATGCGAGGTGTGCAGGTCTGCAGTGAGCATGTGTCTCATGGTATCATGGTGTCAATCTCGCACTGTGCGCCAACAGCGCTATGCAGGGGCATAGCGCATGATGCGCCAGGCCTGCTATCATGCATGTGCGCACTGTGCAGTGGTGGTTGACCCCTGACCCTGGGTCAATCCCCTGACCTGGTGACCCACTTAGCCACACCCATGCCATGCATCTCTGGCACTACGCAATGGGTGGGCACTGTGCATGTTCCCTTGCATCGCACATCTGGCACATGTTCTGGAAATGTGCGCCTCCTGCAACCATTTTGGTCCCCAAGCTCGTGGTTGGCAGAAAGGTACAGGGATGTGTCCGTTCAGCACCGAACTGGACACAGGTTGAACATGTGAATCTGGTAGCCTGTGTCCAGCCCCACACCGTCCAACTATTTGGCCAGGTGCCCCTGCAGTGGGCAAGGGTCACAGTTTGGCAGAGGATTGCTGCCAGGCTGCAGCAGAGGACCAGGGTGGCCAGGATGGGGAAGCAATGCTGCCACCAGTATGGAGACCTGATGCGGCAGGACCCAGAGCACCTGAGAAGGCTTCAGACATGCGTCAGGTGAGGGACTGTGCACACCCAGGTAAGTCAGCCCATACTGCATGTGTACCCTGGTGCTGTACTGTGGTGTTGGCTAGGCTGCCTGGCATGCCCTGCAGAGGGGTGCACTGTCATCATGTGCATGGCAGAGTGGCAATGCCAGCCGCTGACTGCATTGCGATGCAGCTGAGCGGGACATGTCGAGCAGGGGCTCACCCTGCGCACAGGGTTGGGGGTGGTGGGCAGCTGCTGTGGATGATTCCTGATGTGTACCTGTCTTTGTTCCATTCCCAGAGCCTGAGGATTGCCACCAGGCATAGGCAGCAGCAGCACAGTGGGCCGCGGTGGGCCACGGAGGAGGTGAAGGAGTGGTACCAGCACTGGCGGGGCTGCAGAGGGCAGATAGGCACTGTCATGGTCCTTCGCACTTTACATGGGAGGTGTCGGGGGAGTAGGTGTGGGCATGGCAGCCTGTGCCATGTGCAGTGGCAGCTGTGTATGTTGCACTGTGCGTGGTGCATGCCACTCTAGTGCATCCATTGGACACGTTTGCCAGCTGTTAGTGGGGTGGGTGTGCACCCGGCTGCCACTGTTGTTGCTGTGGTGCTGCCGGTGCAGTGTGCCATGTGACTGTCTTTGTGCAGTTGGGTGGCCATTGTGTGGCATGGACCACCTCTGTGCAATGTCATGGTGCACCGAGTTGCTGGCAGGCGTTGGCCCCCCCCATGGGTGGCCAGTATGGGCCCTCCAGGGGTGTGTGTTCCCACTGCCTATTGCACACTGTGGGTGGCCATGGTTCTGTGGGCCATTGCACTGATCATCTGTCCTGTCCCTTGTCATAGGTGTCCAGCAGAGGTGTAGGAGGCCTGTGTAGTGCAGGCTGCTCTGGCAGCTCATACTAATAACCTCAACCACCATGGAGGCAGTCCTACAGGTTCGGTGCCTGCTGCTGGCAGACTGGAGGCATCGAGGACACCAAGGGGAGGCAGGTCATGGCCACTATTAGTTTGACCAAAGCTTTTCCCTGCTGTACCTCCCCCTACAGTTCCCCTTCCCACTGTACAGTCCCTGTTCCCTGTCCCCTTCCCTCGCTTTCCTACCCTTTCCCACACCCTTGTTATTATAAATAGTTGCATTGTAAATATATATTTTTTGACTTACCTGCCTGTGTCAGTGTCTGCTTTGCAGGTGGCATGAGGAACCATGCTGCAGTGGCCCAGTGTCTGTCCGTGTGGTGTGCATGTGTCAGGGTGCATGTTGTGCTTCTGTGGTTCACTGTTGTGTGCTGTGGTGTGTCCCACCGTGGTGTTGTCCTTCACCTTGGTCAGTGGCTGTGCCTTGGGGTGCCCATGGGGCGGCTGTCAGGGGTGTGTGGCAGGTTTGTGCATGGTGGTGGCACACAGCCATGGTTATTGGTCAGGTACTGGCTGCACACTGTGTTGGGACCCTTGCTTGGTGTTGTGTGGCCTGTCCCATGTGGTCTGCCCCTCTACCTGCCTCCCAGCATGTTCAGTGCCTCCTATGTGAGCTTCCTGTGTGCCTGTGTGGTGTGTGTGTGTGCTTGGCTGTGTGATCCTGGGTGTGGCCTGCTCTAGTCTGTGAGTGTGGGGGGCATGGCCAGCAGCTTGCGGGGGGGCTCCCTTGGTGGCCCTCCATTGGCCATTGGCACCTCTTGTTGCCTGCTATCTGTGCCACTGTTGTGTTCTGGGGAGGGGTGTCTGGGTGCCTGTGTGCACCCTGCTGTGCCCTGCTGGTGGAGACCTCCTGTAGCCTGTCACTGTGCTTCCCTGGCTTTGTCACTGGGTCTCTTCTCTGTGTCATGCCCCCCTCTGTTGCTCTGCTGCTCTGCTCCTACAGTTGCTTTGGAGCATCTCTTTCTGTACCATGGCCCAACTGTGTTTGCACCATGGCCCAAATCTGGTTGCGCCATGGTGCAACTGTACCATATTTAGCCGGGTTGCACTGGCGCAGTTTGGCTGGCACAACCTCTGAATATGGCTCCTGTTGCACCATGGTGCATCGGATTTGCACTGCGTCGGACTTGCACCAGCTTTTGGTGCATTTCTGAATATCCCGGCCTCAGTATCCAGGAGAGATGATTATTACAGCAGGAGATTACAATTTAAGGCTGGGGAGGAACAAGAAGATAAGGGAAATAACTGGAATCTGGATTATATTTTCAACATCCCTATTAGGAAATCATGTGACAAAAAGAAAAGCAGAGCTGGAAATAGATTTTTAACAGAACTATACAAAGTGAACATGCTGATTGTGAATGGGAGAGGTAGTGGGGATAAAACTGGTCTGTTTACCTTTGTGTATAAGAATAGTATGAGTTTACTGGACTATACACTGTAATTGTGGATATATATTTCTACAAAAAGATCTGTAGTTTGGAAATTGTGGAAAATTGGGACAGTGACCACAGACCATTACAGGTGTCCTTAAAATGTCCTATTAAAATTGTCAAGTAAAGTAGGACTAGAAGAATCTGGATGGATCAGAATACGGAAGTAAAGAAAAGTAAAAGGATACAATGGAATAATGTAAATAAGGAACAACTAAAACATTTTCTGAATTCACCAGACATGGAGGGAACAAAAAAATGTTATATGACAACATTACAGGCCAAATTAGATTTAGATCTAGAACAAGATGAGTTAGGAACTCTCTTTTGTGAATATTTGGCATTAGAGGAAATAATATACAAAAAACTGGAGAAACAGCAAAAAAAAAAAAAAAAAGATAAAACCAGGAGAGCATTTTTTGGTGCTAAATGGTATGATGGAGAGTGTATTAAAATGAAAAAAAAAGTAATATATCAAATCGGTAGGAGAATAGTAAAAACAAATAATGTAGAAGATCGGAAAGCTTTGAAATCGTTAAAGTCTGAATATAAAGTATTGATAAAAACAAAAAAGATAAATACAGTCTTGAACTGTGGGGCAAATTGCAAACAGCTATACAAGAAAAAAATGGAAGTGATTTTTGGAGATTAGTGGCATTTGGTATGGATGATATACGATATAATGTAACAGCAGTTATTCCCCCAGAAAAATGGATACAGTATTTTATGGCTGTTTTTTGCAGTAAGGAGAATACCTATGAACAAGAAATAGGAATAGAGAAAGATAACACTGAATACTTGAAATGGTTGGAATTCACAAAAGAGGAGATAGTGATGGCAATATGAAAACAGAAAAAGAACAAAGCCCCAGGTATAGATAATCTTGGAGCGGAGTTATACCAAACCAATGTGAAATGGTGGGCAGAAATATTATTAAAGTGATATAAGCACATATTAAAATATAAGACAATACCAGAGGACTGGAATACTGGGGTAATAGTTCCCCTTTTTAAGAAAGGGGATATGACACTCCCAGAAAATTATAGACCGATAACATTATTGAACATTAATCAGAAAATATTTACTAGATTCATCTTGAATAAAATTGAAGACTGGATGGAAAGTAAAGATATTCTCTCCCGTGTTCAAGCAGGTTTCTGTAGAAACCAATCTACAGTAGACCAGATGTTTACTCTTAGATACATCCTGGATAAATATGTTGGTTCACAGAAGGTAAAGATCTATACTGCTTTTATTGATATTAAGTCAGCATTTGACTCTGTCCACAGAACGACTCTATGGGAAATTATAAAAGATCTGAGAATGGACCTAAAACTATTGATTTATTATTAGGATTTTACATCAAGAAAATAAACTTCTTGTAAGGTACAACAAGGAAGGTGACATGACTGAAACAATAAAAGTTAGTCGTGGGGTGAAACAAGGGTGCATTTTGGCACTGACCCTATTCAGTTTATATATTGATAAAGTTGTGAGAGATTTAGAGAAGAAACCTTTGTACCAAAAATAGAGGAAACTAGAGTACAAATATTACTATACGCAGATGATGCGGTGGTAGTAGCTCAAACCCTAGTGGTTCTAGCAATAATAAAATCTTTAGATACATTGCATATGAATCTGAATCAGGAAAAAAATAGTGTTTTTTTGAAATAAATCAAAAAATAAACAAAAATGGAAAATTAAGAACTTAGAGCTAGAAGAAGTGAGAAAGTTTACCTACCTGGGGGTAACTTTCTGTGATGATTTAAAATGGAAAAAGCAAATAGAAAAAATAAATGAAAAAGCATTAAGAACCCTGAATGGAATTAAGCATTTAAAAAAAAAAATAGGTGGGAATTCTTTTATAGCCCAGTATAGATGCCTAAAAGCAAAGGTTAACTCCCAGATTGCGTATGCCTCAGAGGTATGGGGGCTCCACGGTAACTATAAAAATTTGGAAATAGTCCAAAATAAGTATTTAAAAAACCTTTTGGGTCTCCTTTTGGAAGCCTCAGGGGCTGGAGCAAGATTAAAGACAGGAACTATTTCAATTCAAGCAGAAATAGTTAAAAGAAGTATACTATACTGGAAAAAAATTATAGCAGCACAAAAAGACAGCTTGATACATAAATGCTGGATTGATTCCAAGGAAAGAGACATTGGACTGGACATAAATTGGTTCAGTATTCTAAATCAAGTATTAAATAAAGCTGGATTACCCTATAATTATATCCTGGGTTTAGATGGAATTATGAGTGATATTTCAGAATTTGTGCAAATGGCAATTTGTAGAATAGAAGATCAAGCAATTCAAAATGATTTTGGAAGGATACAAGGCTTATGGAATGGCTCTCCATTTAAAAAAATAAAAATAGCCTTTGGCATGGAGGACTATCTATTAAAGTGTGAGAATGAAAAACATATTAAAGCAATAACTAGATTAAGACCAGGAGAATTTGACAGATGGGGGGGGAGAAGCATAGCGGTTTTAATCAAATAAACATTTATGTAAGTTGTAACAATGCTGCGTTGTCTAGTACTCACTTAATTTTTGAGTGTGTAGTGTTTAGTGACATAAGGAGACTATACATTGAGAAATCCTTCCAAAAATATGTAAGTATGAGCAAAGATGAGCAAATAAAGATGGTTTTAAATTGTAATAAACTAAGTAAACCATTCGCCTTAGCAAATTTTGCACATAGAATAGCAAAAAAATGAAGTGGAGTATTTAACTAAGATAACTACTCTCATGGATTTGATATCTGCCTGTATCTATAAGTTGGTGGAACTAGGTCATTGAAGATGAACTATATTATTATTGTAATAAGTAACAAATGATAAAGTGTATTTTGTGAATTTTTAATTTTAAACTTTGTAACAAAAGAACATTTTTTATACATACTTGGAAATAAACTTTACCTTACCTTACCTTATCCTCAGGTGGTCGAGTAACACACAATGGTCCACCCTGTCAAAAGCTGAGGAGAAATCAAGGAGAACGAGAATTGTCCCCTCTCCTCGATCTCTCGCCCTGAGGAGATCATTATGCACCTGAACGAATGCAGTTTCCATACAGTGCCTGGCATGAAACCCAGACTGTAGCAGCTCGTAGATATCAAAAGCCACGAGGTGTTCTCTGAGCTGCTGCACCACAATCTTCTCTACAACCTTTCCCAAAAATGGAAGGTTAGAGACAGAACAGTAATTCGCCTTGATGACAGGGTCTAAAGATGGTTTCTTCAGAAGGGGTCTCACCAGTGCCTCCTTCAAGGCATCTGGGAAGACCCCCTCTGACAAAGAACACCAGACAATCAAGGCGAACACTGGGCCTACAGAGTCAACACCATCCCATTAAAGGAGAATTGCCACCAATATCCGGAATGTATCCTGATCCCCATTCACATTTGCAACCTCTGCATCTGTGTCCCACACTTTGTTTGTGAATGCCTCATATA
Source organism: Neoceratodus forsteri (assembly GCA_016271365.2). Classification (NCBI taxonomy): domain Eukaryota; kingdom Metazoa; phylum Chordata; order Ceratodontiformes; family Ceratodontidae; genus Neoceratodus; species Neoceratodus forsteri. The sequence continues at coordinate 1,687,716,865 of CM057452.1, read as the reverse complement.
AAATTATTATTTTTGCTTGCCATTTGGGTTAATTTCATGTAGCTGTGCTGCTCCATGTTCACACATGTTCAGTAGCCCAAGGTGCCAGACGACGTCACCAACGGACTAAACTCTGCTGAAGTAGTGAAATACCATGGTTGTTGATTGTGTGAGCTACAGAACGGTTATCACTATTTGAAGTTTAAATCTAGATGTGCTCCAGCTTTTCAGTGTATAGCTTCTTTCTATAGTTTTCCTGATGTCTGTCTGATGCTGATGAGTGTTGTTTTTAGTTTAGACTTGCTAATGAGTGAAGCCGGAGTGTCCACTATGTCCGAGAGTAATTAACCGAGTGGATTGGTGGCTCTGCATCAGTAAAACAAATCCAAATAACTAAATTGGGTTGTGAATAGTTTGCTATGCTGTAACCTTTGCTGCCATTATGTTTTCCCTGAAAGCCCCCCCCCCAAAAAAAAAAATTATCAGTGGAGAGAAGCAGGGGTTAAAAGGATGTACAGTACAGTAACGTGTACAAGTTGAGTGTGCTGTGGTGTATTTGGTTTGCATACCTTATCAGTGCATATTTTTTTTTTTTATGGAAAACTCAGTCACCTTTGATCTGCACTATACTGACTATTGCCACCCACCCCCCCTGCCACCACACACACACACACAGACAGAAGCACTTGCAAGACTATGAAACTTCTACTACATGTAATAACTCTACAGCTTTGTATGCATTTTTTGTTTACTCTTCACCAAGCAATCCATCTACTCTGTTAGTGTGTTGCAGCAAAATATTTCCTCCAAGTAAACATAATTAATCCAAGTAAACATAATTAATTTGACATTTTAACCCCGCAGACACCTGCTACTTGTGGACTGCAAAAGCAGTTTTCCGTCACACTAAAATTGCATATCCGTCTCTTGTTTTGTTATGATCTATAGGCGTAATGAATGCGCTTTCTGTTTGCACAGACAAATTAATCAGTGTTATCAGTACTCTAAATTAATGTCGGCATTGCTGAGTATAAAGAACTGTATGTGTAGTGTCCTACACTACCACACATGACATCAAATTTGTCTGTGGACAGCAAGCACATTTGAAAAGCACTATAAATGCTATGTTCACCTTTTAAAGTATGCATGATATGAACTCACTAGACTTCTACACTGTTCAGTTGGCAATATCAAATCGCAGTGGCAACTGTAAATGCAGCCTTGAATATGTACCTGGGTGCTATGCAAGACTTAATTTGTGGCATGTAGTGAAAGTGCAAAGAATTCATTAGCTGAGTGTAGCCAGTGTTATCGTTGTCTGCCGGCTGTACAGTATACTTCCATGCTTTTAGTATGTAGGTGATGTGGTTTTATGTGGGCTGCAACTGGTATTTTCCAACACACAATTATGCCACTGAAAATGGAATAACCTCTAAACTCACTGAGTTTGCCCATTGTGCCCCATCTCTACTCAGACACAGTGGCTCACACACACCAACACACACACACCTGCTCACTAATTCTGAATGAATATCTGCATACAGCAATTCCCAGTGTTTTTGTTTGTTATATATATATTTTTAAACAAAAAGCTCCATAAACAACACATAATGTGGTGTGTTTGCAAGAGACAAGGAAAACATTACACGGAAAACTGCTGTACTGCACACAGGAGAATAAACTGCCGATGCACCACAGTGCGTCACTTCAGGAACATTGTGTTGTCCCCCACCCCAGAAAAGGGGACATCATATCACACTGCACCCATGGATTGTCTCAACTGCACCATCTTAGTTTTTACTGATTACACCTTATTTCAAAATGTCGATTTATTATGTACAGTTTTTGAATAGAGGTGTGGGAGTCTGGTCAAGGGTCTGCACCCTTTTTCGGTGACTCGAACCCAGGAAGATCCAGCAACAGAGCCATTGCAGTGCAGGACATTGCGCACCTACATGATGCATTCTGCATGGAGTACAAGTACAACCCATAATAAGGGCTTGGCCCTGGTATCATCTTGTATTATATTTTTCCGTGGGGCTTGTGGGTTGCATGGTTGTTCCTGGTCAGTGGGCAAGCTATTAGCAGCAGCCACTAGAATCAAAACTTGTATGTGAAAAGTGTCTTGTGAACAGAAGATTTATATTAGCTGAATGTATCTGTGGTTATAGAAAATAATTTTTTTGCACCATTGTAGCCTTTGCTGTGGATTCTTCATTCTCTCTGGGAGCAGAGGTGCACCACAAGTGTCACAAATGACACGGACATCTTGTGAAAAGACAATGTTTCATTTTGTGATTAATCTGCATCTGCGACTCTGGGGTTTGGGTTTGGGGGGGGAGGGGGTATGGCAGCAAGGCTGTGTCAGAAAGATCCTGCTTCGACCCAGAACTTTGACACAGCTCATGAATGGGGCCCATGGTTACAGTGTCTGATGGAAAAACCAAAGTGGTGAATGGGCTGCACACCCTGTCCACCTGGTACATGGTAGGACTCTGCAAAAGTCGTCAACTTGCTCAGGACAGTGTCAAACACCTGGCCCCTATCTCATCCCTACTTTTGCATCAGAACACGTACAAATTACTAACAACCCCCGAAAAAAAAACATTACAAAGAATGCAATGTACTAGCGCAACCCACCACACACCACCGCCACCACAAAATTGGCAGCATTGCTGAGGACAAGTAAAACACATCTGTGAAGAGAAAAAAACACAGTGAATGCTTGACAAACATGGACTCGCAGGTGGCTTCAAAACGTTAAACAGTTCAAATACACTACAAATCGATACGTTTCAAAAGCACTGACAACACTATTAGTGACAAAAAAAGAAAAAAAGGAAAGGATTAATTCAGCTTGAAAGAGTAGGCATTTATTAATACAATGTGCTTTCTGCATTCTGGTACATGCACCCAAGGATAGCCATATAAGTATGTCAAACAAAAGCACACCGAGTGGAAACCAAGATAACACCAAATGCATGTACCTGTAGATCAGAGAACTGTGCAAAGAGGAACAAATCTGCAACAACTAATCCAACAATTTTACTAATGGTGTAGCCTGCTACCATATGATTCTAAGCATGGTAAATAGCCTGTGAAAGAGTGGAGTCCGTCGATAACGTCACTTCCTGTCGAGGGTGTCAATCAAGCTCCGAAAATGGAGGAGGGACAGGACGGCTACAAAAGAATATTTTTTTTAATGAATTTGGTATTTGTGGGGCACATAGAAGGTGCGATTGACATTTCAGTACAAAAAGAGACACCAGTACATATAAACACATTGCTGACAGTTCCCCTTTAAGAAATGAGTTGGCACTGGGTCCAGTTCACAATATGTGTGCTTCAGCCTCGAGACAACCTCAATGACCTCGGCCACCTCCACTGGTTTAAACTCCCCTCAACCAGACGGAGTGCACCTCAGATAATCAGGGCGACTACTGTCGGCCACACTGTGGCTCACTGGCGGAATTCCCTGCCTGATAGCGGACACTCTGCCCGAGAAGAACCGAACAAACTCATTGCATAAAGCATCAGAAAATGCTTTTTTCGACTGTAGATAAGCTGAATATAATAGCCTGTCCACAGTCCGAAAAAGCATAGCTGGTCGGTTCTTCCCAGTGGCAATCTCCCTGGACAGGAACACTGCCTTCTTATGGTTGATTGCCCCTTGGCACACAACATAGTGTGCATGCAGGGCCAGTCTGTCTGCCTCCAGTCCAGTCCTCTGTCAACAGCGCTCTAACCTCTGACCCTTGATCTTTATCGCCTTGAGCTCCCCATCAAACCAGGGGGACCTCAAGTGAGAGGATTTGGGTCATACACAGACTGGTGCAAGGGAGTTGAGTGTCCCAGACATCACCTTGTTATAGGCGGTGACTGCTTCACCCGCACCCCCTATGTATGCACTACCCACACTAGATAGGTCAACCACCACCAGAAAACCCTCCGGGGTCAAACCCCTCAAAGGGTGGTAGCTTACCATTTCTGCAGGGGGAGGGCTCACGGGAGGGCCCTGAGCAAACACTCCACCATGCAGTGATCGGACCAAGCGACCCATTAAGATTGTCAATCTCAAGCCCCAGCGAGGAGACCAAGTCCAACATGTGATCACCCTGGTGAGACGTGGTAGAAACTTCTTGTGACAGTCCCAGAGATTACATCATCTGGAGGAAGTGATAACCCAGCCTCGATGATTCATCGTCGGCCCAAACATTGAAGTTCCCCCAGAACTAAACACCTGGGGGCCTCCAATGTTTCACCAACGACAAAGTTGGCTATGTCCTGCAGGAACTCTCCTGCCACCCAGGAGGGTGGCGGCAGTAAATCAGGTGAATCCAGCAACCTGCGCCTGGACCACCACAGATGGCCACACATTCAAATGAACTCGGTGTTCTCACTGGATGCATGGTGAAGCCTAGATCAGATCTAAAACAGATGGCCACTCCCCCGCCCCTGCATTCCAATCTGGGGCAGTGCACAACAGAATACCCGGGGGACGGCAGCCTCTAAGACCGGGCCAGCATCATCCCCTACCCAGGTCTCCGTAATGCATGCCAGATTGACCAACGAAACCAGATCCGCTATAACTGTGGTCTTATTTCTGATCAATCTGGCATTGCACAGCACCACCCTCAGGGGACTGGTGAACAGTGCAGCACTTCTGGCTGCCTGCCCACTTGGTCTCGTGGGAGTCTTGGGGACTGGAATTAAACACATCTGGCCTCTCTCTAGGACCTGTTGAAACCCAGGGCGCCTTCTGCACCTAACCACCTGTATCCTGCCCCCTTTCAGTGTGCACAAGGCATCCCGTCAACACCGACCAGTGTGGCTTCTCCTAATCCCGACCTCCTGACAGTGATGCACTGTATTGTTAGAAACTGGGAGGTCATCGAAGGGCTGCAAATCAAAAAGATGGGATGCCCCATACACAATTCTTGCCCACTCCTGCTCCCGGACACCCCCAGACACATGCCAGCCAACTAAGGCCCCAAAAGAGCAGAGAAACTTCACTAAATAAATAAATAACCCCCACACACACACCAATCAAGTGTCAGTGGCTCAGTAGGTAGCACACTCGCATCTGAGGCTGGAAGATCAGAGAGCTGTGGGTTCAGTTCCCACATTTGGCACTTGGGTTAATATCCCAGTACTGACACTGTAGTGCAGCATGAGAGGGGTGCTGCACTTCTGAGGTGCCATCTTTTGGATGAGACGTTAAACCGAGGTCCCATCTGCCTGGATTGGTGGTAGTTCAGGTGGATGTTAAAGATCCCATGGCACTTATCGAAAAGAGTAGGGGAATTTTCCCGGTGTCCTGGCCAAATTTCCCTCATTCACTAAAAAAATACCACCAACAGCTTAATCTGGTTCAAGGTCAGTTAGCATTCATCTGTATCCCCCTCCCCCGGGTCGTGCCTGAAAATAGGCAGGATTTGTCTAGTGTACTTACCTGGCCAACAAAAACTAAATAAAAAAAAAATAAAAAAAATACACTAATACAGTCAAACCTAAACCACAAACATCACATACACAACCACTAACTGCCACCCCCACCCAGTCACCCAAATCAAAATAAAAAATCCAATTATTATAAAAAAGGAGACCTGAATATGCCAGATGTTAACTGGATCACCTTTGCTGCAGGCACATCCAAGAGCAGGGTCATTCTTGATGCCCTACAGGGGGCAAGCCTCAGACAGCTAGTGTTGGAACCCACTCAGGAGGGAGCAATCTTAGACCTGGTACTCTCAAATGGGGATGGAGAAAGAATCTCCGATTTAGAAGTGGGTAGCCATCTGGGAACAAGTGACCACCAAACAGTGTGGTTCATGATAAACACAGCCATACAATCAAGCCATACAAAAGCAAGAGTATTGGACTTTAGGAGGGCTGACTTTGGGAAAATGAGAGAGTGCCTCAGAAAAGCACTAGCAAACAGGCAAGAAGGAGCAGTGGAGGAACAATGGGGAGTAATCAAAACAGCCATCACAGAGGCAACAAGCCTTTGTGTAAAGCAAATCAACAAAGCACAACAAAGGAAAAAACCGCTATGGTTCTCAAAAGAGGTGGCAGGGAAGGTTAAGGAGAAAAGGGTAGCATTCAGGAAATATAAGGAAACACAGAAGGAGCAGGGCAGAGAACTTTATCAGTTAAAGCAGAAAGAGGCAGGGAAGGCAGTCAAGAATAGCAAAGGCCTGCCGGCCTGGTGGCGCTGAGGGTTGAGGCGCTGGATGCCACACCTCGCACCACGCCAGCGACCCGGGTCCGGGAATGAGCACGGGTCACCGGGGATCAGCTGGAGTGGAGAAGGATAGAGCGCCTAACAGCAGCTCTCCTTCTCCGGGGGTGACTGTAGGCTCCTGCTGCAATGCTATCACCTAGGGGAGCCCGGGTGGATAGCAGGGTTGGTGGAGCAGCAGCAAGGGGATTGGGTGACTGTCGGCAGAGGGGCAGAGCAGGAGGTACGTCTCAGCGTGCCTCACAGCCCCTCATTGCACGCTGACATCAGGGGGAAGAAACCAGAAAAACACCTCATCCCTCCTAGGTGACGACACCTCCCAAGGACTTCTCTGACCACTGTCAAGGCAGACTCCACTGTGTCAGATCCACATGCATCACATAGAGTGCTGGTTTGGAGGTAAGCCGGGCATCCCTCTCCACCTCTACCCGGGGCATACGGGGATCTTCAAGGGTGTGTGGGATCGAAGCACTCTAGGGAAGACCATGGCGAGGGTTGGGGGGGTCCATTGAGGATGTCTGAATGAGTGGAGGGAAGAGGCAGGTTAGACGGATAAATACAAAAAAAAAAATATAAAAAAAAAAAAAGAATAGCAAAGGCCTAAACCGAGGAAAGGATAGCCAACTCTTTTAAGAAGGGGGATAAGACCTTTTATAGGTACATTAGGGAGTGAGGAAAGACCAAAGAAGGGATACTGAGGTCTAATAAAGGGGAGGGAATGTGGGCAGAGGGTGACAGTGAAAAACCAGGGATACTGAACGAATATTTCTGCTCAGTATTCACAAAGGAAAAGGAGGGGGAGGTATCTAAACCAAACAAGAGAAACACTCTGAAGACGGGGGTCGATACCAGTCCATTTACAGAAGAAAGGGTTCTGAAAGAACTAATAAAATTGAAAGTGGACAAAGGAATGGGGCCTGATGGGATTCACCGAAGAATTCTAAAAGAACTAAGGGTAGAACTAGTGACACCACTGACTACTCTCTTTAACAAACCATGGGAGGATGGGGTGGTACCTGAGGACTGGAGGAGGGCAGATGTGATTCCTCTTCACAAAAGTGGGAGCAGGACAGAGGCAGGAAACTACAGACCAGTTAGTTTTACCTCAGTGGTATGGAAAATGATGGAATCACTTCTGAAGGAAAGAATTGTTGAGTACCTAGAGGCCAGTGGGGCACAGGACCCAAGGCAGCATGGATTCATGATGAGAAGGTCATGTCAGATGACTCTAATAGATTTCTTTGACTGGGTGACCAACGTAGTGGACCAGGGAGGGGCTTTGGACATGGTCTACCTAGATTTTAGCAAGGCATTTGATACAGTCCCACACAAAAGATTAATACACAAGTTAGCCAGCCTTGGAGTGAGTCCCAAGGTGGTAGCCTGGATAAAAAATTGGCTAGACAACAGGACGTAAAGTGTAGTAGTAAACAGAGTCCACAGTGAAGAAAGAAGGGTTACTAGTGGGATACCGGAGGGTTCAGTACTGGGACTGTTCCTTTTTAATGTCTTTATAAGTGACATTGCAGAGGAACTGGAAGGAAAAGTATGTCTCTTTGCAGACGACACAAAGATCTGCAACAGGGTTGATACACAAGATGGAGTGGAAAGGATGAGAAGGGACTTGGCAAGGCTGGAGGAATGGTCAAATGTATGGCAGCTCAGATTCAGTGCAAAGAAGTGCAAGGTAATGCACCTGGGAAACAAAAACCCAGAGGAACAGTACACAATGGGGGGTGAGATACTGACAACAGTAAAAATGGAAAGGGACCTGGGAGTAATTATATCAGATGACCTAAAGATGGTCAAGCAATGTGAGAAGGTAGTAAGGAAGGGTGGGGGGATACTGGGATGCATAGGGAGAGGCATCAATAGTAGAAAACAGGAAGTTGTTATCCCTCTGTACAGACAGTTGGTGAGACCCCATCTGGAGTACTGTGTGCAGTTCTGGAGACCCCATCTCCACAAAGACATAGACAGAGTGGAGGCTGTCCAGAGGAGGGCAACCAAAATGGTGCAGGGTCTGCACCAGAAGACATACGAAGAAAGACTAAAGGAGCTTAATATGTATACCCTTGAGGAAAGAAGGTAGAGAATGGACATGATAGAAACTTTCAAGTACCTCAAGGGAATCAAAAAGTCCACGAGGATAGCATCTTTCAGAAAAAGAGATGTGCAAGAACAAGGGGCACAATTTGAAGATGGGGGGGACGGCTCAGAGGTAATGTGAGGAAGTATTTTTTCACGGACAGGGTTGTGGATGCATGGAACAGCCTCCCTGAGGAGGTCGTGGAGTCAAGAACAGTGGGGGAATTCAAGAATGCATGGGACAGACATAAGGCAGTCCTCGTGGGGGGTAGGAAGAAGTAAGCTGTTGGGTAACTAGGATCTGCAGCTTATCTGTTAGGTAGGAAAATGAGCTGACTAGGTGGGCCAAGCGGTCCTTACCTGTCATCAAATTCTATTATCATATGGGGAGAATACAGGTAAATAAGTGCACTGCAGAAATTCAGATTAATAAAACAAGAAATACAAAATGTCCAGAGCAGGAAGAAAACTAACTGTTCAGTCCACAGTCACAGCCTTTCCCAGGCTTGCAACAACATTTGTGCAGAAGGAGCAAGAGTACTCACACCACTATAGTTCCAAGGTCTTAGATGGGCTACACATCCAAACAAGAAAGCATTAAGTCTTAAGGAGCCCCTCCAAGAACATCTTCAAGACCGTTCTCCTCTCACCAGAGCAGCTTCGGTTATCAAGATATTGCAAATAGTAGGCACTCACCCAACGAAACAGGAAAGTCCAACGATAGAAAGGCAGACAAGCTCTCCCAAGTCCTCAACTCCCAACTAGACTCCTCAGTTCGTGCACAGTTTGTCCCAGCAAGTTTCACAGGGCAAGCAGTCCAAAACGAAGGACAGAGCATTTTTTCTGGTCAACCAGAAGGGAGACCCTCAGGAAGGCATTCCTCGCCTCCACATCAAAAGGAAACAGATGTGCCACCTCTCTCCTGACCCAGATCCACATCACAGTTCACTTTAGGGTAGCAGGAGACAGGTGGGGTTCTCCCGGGAGGCAATGGAGCTCCCACCTCCTGCCTCACCAGTTACCCCCACTGCTCAACCACTGCCCCAGCACTGCAGATCCCCTAAGCCCATTAAGCGGCCTCTAGCAACAATATAGGGTTCCTCAATTGCATGGGACATCTTCCGATAATCTTGCCATGATAATCGGCCAATAGTCCCATTACAACAACCAGACGACCAATACTCCAGTCTTCCAACAGCGCCCATTCCTCTTCCTCCTGCCATAGGGTGAGTACCCCAAATCTTCGATTTGCTCCTCCACGACCAAACATAACCATCAACTGTATCAGTGTACTGCAGCAGACTTTTACCCAGCGTTGTCCCTAGCTAAAAAAAAAAAAAACTAAAAACTTCCTATACTATCTCACTATGAGTGCCCTGCTTAACACTAATTCCCCTAAACTAAACTGTAGCTTAATGAAGCTAAAATACAGTACTTCTTCCCCAAATTTAGCTGTAGTTCAGGCGAATTCAAAACTCTAGCTAAAGAAAATGTCAGAGCAGTGTTTTTGCAATTTTACAGCTCAGGCATTAAAGCTCAAGCAGCTGGTAGCCCAGTGTGGCCACCATCTTCGTCGTGCACATGTGTAAAAGGGCAACAGTTTTGTGGCTATCACCGCTTCCTCAGGCCCAAACAAACAGTGCTGAATCTAGATAAAAACACATAAAAACATTTTTTAACCAACCATCCATAATAAATTACTTTATCATCACAAAACAATGACTATGCCTCCACCAATTAATCCCCAAAGGAGTGTATATTTATTACATATTACATGAGATTTTACTGAAGATGTACTCTATAGTGGTTACATGAATAGTCTGGACCCCAGTGAAATATCCCCTATGTATTCTTTGATAGTACTGATGGTACAGAATATTATTTTACTCACTTCTTTATATTTGCTAATATTCTTGGTTTGATGGTAATATTCTTGGTTTGCCACATCAATTTTGGCATATTCCTCAAATCATAGCATCTATATGTACAAACAAAACAAGGAGGATTAATAAACAACCATTTTTCTTTCAATAAATTCACCTTGCAAAAGTTAATCCGTGTTAACCCTAAATTACTTACATAGTATCCTGTTTATCCACAACTTTTTTCAAACAGACCAATCTCTAATGTGTATAACTCTACATTCTAAGAACAAACATGAAAAAAACAAAAAAACATTGAGTTTCCTCCTTTTTAGGGCTGTGGGCAGAGCCTACAGCAGTTTTGCGAGAGCTCTGTAGCTCTGAAAATGGCCGATCGCAGAACCCCTTTCCAATAGACTTTTGGAAGTATCTTTCCGAAAGCCCAACGGAGCTTATACCCCTCTGCCACGATAGGCCTATGGAATAACAGCCGCACTATTTCGGCTGTTACTTCCGCATTCTGATGCATGAACTACACATGCATATGACTCGTGTGCATGCGCAGTTCTGTGGGTGCCGCCATGCTCCGAATGGCAAAATGCCATGTAGTATTTTCTGTGCCCCCCTCCCCAAGTCATGCCTGACATCTCATGGCACACTGGGAGGCCACCCCAGTGTGCACATTTTCTTTTGTTCTGTAAATTAGAAAACGGTCCCTCGTTGCATTTTCCCCCCACTGCCCCCTATGCCCAACTCATGTCCGACATGGGGTGCCCATTTCCCATGTCGGTATTCCATGTGGCACACTGGGAGCCCACCCTAGAGTATCGAACTGTTTTGTTTTTGTGCTGAAAATTAGAAAACGGTCCCTCGTTGTCAGGTTGTTTTCCTGTGAAACTAAAAATGGTCCCTCGTCGTCCCTGCAGTCCCCTTCCCTCCTCCCCACCCTCCCACTGAGCACCCACCTCCCCACACCCCCCTTACCCCATACTGACCTCTGGAGGTTGGCGCTGTCATCTTCTCTGGACCGGGACACATCTGCACTCTTCAAAGCCCAACCGTGAACTGAAGAATTAAAGGTAAGTGTGCTACACAGCCATTCAATGGGGTTTTCACCCTATGCTGATATCTTAGCCATTTTTGGGAATTTTTGCCCCAATGTTTCAACATAGGGTTCTTGGGAGCCCACCTCATGAAAGGTGTCACTGTCATTTTGTTACTCAGTCCCGAAAGGTGATTTTGCGGTCACTGTGTGGAATCACCTTTTGGGACCGATTCATGAAATTACAGCACCACTGTTCATGAGGTGGGGTCCCAAAAAGCCCATGTTGCAAATTTGGTGAAAAAATTTAAAAAAATGACTTTGTTACGAGTTTGCATTGCGCAGCTTCTACACACGCTCCTAACGTCGCCAATTTTTCATATTTTCACTCCACATTTTTAACACTGCCATGTTTGCACACCTCCTTCAAAACAGTACAGCTGGCATTTTCCACAACCTGCCCAAAATATGTTTTCGCACCTGTGGCACAGAATAACATGTTTGCTCTGTGCAATCACCTTTTGACACTGGCACTGTTCATGAGGATGGGTCCAAAAAAGGCCATGTTGAAAATTTGGTGCAACACCTCCAAAAAATGGCCAAGGTAAACCTGGGCATTGAATAATTTCTACGCACATGTGTAACTTTTTACCACTTGGTAGCTCTTCACAGCCCTATCGTCTCTGGCCAGAGTTTGTGTTATATAGTCACAGTACAAAAGCATTTATCGTTCATTTTAAACTTCTTTTAATCATATTCATTTTCATTCCTTCCTTCCTTAGACAGCAAAGATCCTGTCTCATAATCCCATCATCACATTGCAAAGACATTAGCACTTAATAATTGATCCTCTACACTGCTTTGCAATATTTAATATATGTCTGTTACTATTTCACTTACCAACCCCTGGTAATCTGCAAATATAGAGTAGTCTCACCTCTAAGACAATTTAAACATCTCACTGCATTAGAATACCTGATAATGTTTGTACCGCATGGTCCACACATCCTGCGGGGAGATGAAACATAAACTGTCTTCAAAAAAATGTTTTACATCTGTATAAATAGTACCAAGACAATTTTCAAAAAATGTCTGTTGCTCTTGTATAGCATAAAGGTGCTTACCTGGTGAGTCCATGTGAAAGTTCGTGGCATCTCCAGACGACTGAGAGTCTCAGAATTTCCGAATGTGCACAGTTAAATACCTCAATTAGTGGTGGAGGGAGGAGACGTCAATAATGACATTGTAACCCCACCCCTTCCAGGATTCTGCCCTCAGTCTTGCCTGTGAGATGGAGAGAAGCTGGACTACTGGACTCAGTGGTGGCATGGTGGACTAGGCAGGACCACTCTGACAGTACTCGGCCAAATGATTCATCCCCCTCGGCTGCTAACCCGTGACATTTTTTTTAAGTTGTTGTTACATCAAAAGTAAATGTAGTAAATTAGGTATTAACAATTACTTATCTCATAGAATCACAGAATTTATTACAAGTTCAGAAGACCGAAGTCCTTTAGAGAACTTGCCACCATAATCTTTAATGGTGGTGTACAAATGTTTATCTTTCATATATTTATCCAATCTGGTTTTAAATGTTTCCATATCTTCACTTTCAATTACATATCTGGGGAGTTTATTCCATATTGCAATAATTCTTTGAGTATACCAATGATTCCTTTTAGTTGTTTTATTCACTTCACCCTTATATTTATACTTGTGTGACTTGGGCCCAGATATTCAAACTGCTCCAGAAAGTAGTGTAATAGCAGGAACAGGCGCAAGTCCACTGCGCCCATGCACAACATGCGCGATATTCAAACACTGCGCAGGTCAAGATGCGCCTGCAGCACATGACTGAATATCACGCCAACTGCGCCATAGCACAACAGGGATGTGCAGTGGTGCAGGTCAGATGCGCAATAGCACAACCAGGGATGCTCAGTGGAGCAGGGCAGCAGTGCAACAGCACAACTAGGGAAGCACAGGGACAGGATGCAGGGGCCCACCACCCATGGTAGGGATGGGCAGAGGAGCACACAGCAGAACAGACATCGCCCCCCACACCCCATGCACTGCACAACTGGAGAAGAGCTGGAAGAACCACCAGCCCAGGGACACCAGCAACAAACACACTACTGGGGCATGGTGCCCCAGCACACCCCAGTTGCAAGCTGTGACCGTCACACATGGATGCCTGGCCACCCTGTGCCACACCATCCCACCGATGCAGAGCACACCCTGCACCACGATCCCCATACACCCTGCCCAGGAGTAGCGCCCAACAGTGCAGGACACCTCATGCATGCCACCACCCCCACTGTGACAATGCAACACTCTGCACCACAGAACCATGCAAGGCAGCCCCACCATGAGCAACCTTCAGCGGGCGGCAGCAGACAGCGATGCAACAACTGCATACACAGTGCTGCCATGCACATCCCCCCATGAGGTACATCTGAGAGACTGACCATGCATCGGCACACGAGGTACCCCACACGTGACAAGGCATGCCCCGGACACCACCACCAGTGATACAGCACCCTGCACACCCTCCCAAGGACACACCCCATCCCAGCACTGGCCAGAACAGCCAGTGCAGACACCCACAGTGGTGCATGGAACCATGCGCCACACAGGATGCAACACAGTGCACAGACAAACAACCACCCATACCCAAGGGCACACCAACACAGGGACACAGTAGCGGGTCAAACAAGCCCCCGGCGTATGGCCACGGCAGCCATGTACACACATCCAGAACCCCTCCACGGCACAGGTGTGCCAGCAACCCTGTGCAGGCACTGCGACGCCGTACACCACCAGCATGCGGCTGGAGCACAAGTGACAGACAGCGGAGCACATCCCCTGCAACAGACACAAGTGACAGCATCGAGGTGGGACAACAACAACGGAGGCAACAGTGCCACCCGAGGCAGATGTGCACTACACCAGTGACAGGAGGCAACCCGGCATCATGCTGGGTACAGTGGCTGTCCAGCATGGGCAGCCACCACTGACATGCCAGTGGACTGTGCAGGTCACAGACATGCAAGGGTGTCAGTTGCACAGGCCATGGACGGTCTGACAGGGGCACCATGGACACAGTGCATGCATCGTGTACCACTGCACACAGTCATCCAGTGCACAGGGAACAACACACAAACCACAGACAGTGACTGAGAGCTATGCCCACACCAAAGTCACCTCCCCTATGGACACACACACACCCCCCCATGATAGCACCACCCCTGATGCCATGCACACCACTGCAGCTGAGCACCATTAGCCCACTGCATATCAGAGACCACCACAGTAAGCATAACAAAACAAATGTATTGGAACAGTAATAACAAAACTATTTACAGATATTTACAATACAAAAGGGGTAAGGGCCACAAACCTGGTGGGGGTGGGTAAGGTGCAGGAGTGAACATATGGGAGAGGGAAGGAGGGGTGTGAGGGTGGGTCCAGGGGGTAGGTGTAATCCTGGGGCACATGCAATTCAGCGAGAGCCCCGCTCCCTGCTCCCATAGTGCCTCCTGCCATGCCTCCTGTGGACTCCAAGCTGCTCCACCCTCTGGAGAATTTCCAAGGAGGCCCTGGCCACCTGCAGAAGCTCCTGTAGCGCCCTCTCGATTCTTATCATCCACTGTCCATCAAGGACAAGGGAGCAGAGTCAATAGGCATGAATGCACAGCCCCCTGCAGACCACCCATTGTGCATGGCATACAGCCATGGGACACACCGCTGTGATGGTGTGCGACCACCCACAGGGATCGTGTCCACAAGACCTGCCCACCCAGGTGCACACAGCCATGTGGACCGCTGCACACACCCACCGCCCAAGTCCTGCACAGCACCACCGTGGCTGTACAGTGACATGGCTATTCGGTGTAATGGCAGTGGTACAGCCATGTACGCATGGACCACCAGCGCTGCACACCCAGACGTGCAGTGCCACTGGACAGTGCTGACTGTACCATGTGGCGTGCACGGCAGTGGTGCCAATGGATGGTGGCCATGCCCTGCCACCTGCCCTGCTACACAGCATGCACAGAATATCCTGGATGGAAGGCACTCACCATCATTGGGCTGGTCCTGGAGCTGACCCACTGTGGGACCTCCGGCATGAGGACGTAGCTCCCTTCCCCTCAGCTCGTGTCTCTGCCTGTCCTCCCATGCATGGCGATGCTCTTCAGGGCCTAGGATGCAAACATGGAGAGAGGAACATCAGTACAATCCAGTAGCCAAGGCCCCCAACCCCGGGTGTGTGCAATCCCACACAGCCAAACCATTCAGCCCCGCCCCACACCACCACCACCACCACCACCACCACTGCCCACACTGGACAGCCCCCCCATGTGGTGGACACATGCCCACCGTGATACCCATACCGACACAACCAGTGTATGGATGGGGCACCTACCTGGCCGTGGAACAGCGCCTCTCCTGGCGTGTGCCCACAGGTGGGAAAGCCTGTTCGGGTCCCTCCACTGGAGTTCCCCGTACTGGTGTCGATACTGCTCTGCTGTCCTTTCCATCCCTGTGGCCTCCTCCAGCGCCACCGCCACCTTCTCCCCCGAAACAGCACTCATGGCCCTGTCCAGGGGTGCCTCACCAAACAGAGCACCAGCATGGGGCTCCACCAGTGCAACCAAATTGGCCAGTTCTATCTGGCTCCATATTGCAGCCCTCCAACGTGCCATCTTTGGATCGTCACTGATTCAAAATGGCACTGCCTAGCGCAAGTCCACCACATGTAGATGCTGCATGGTACTGCGCTGCCATTCTCCATCGTGCTGTCACTGAACAGCGCGACAGGGGTGCAACCATGCAGACGCTTGGCGCCTAGGGGGCAAAAGTCTGGCACAGTGTCAAGGGTCTCTCGCACATGAACCGCCACAGCGCGATTGGTACTCCCCATGTGTAGCGCGGTAGGGCGCCTGTGTGGGACTTCCTGTAGTGGCCTACCACGCTGTGGTACCACGGCACCTATGGCACCCCAGGACAAGGGTGCCATACATATGAACAGCACACTAGCACCACTATCACAGTGGTGGACGTGCCCTGCACTGCCTCCCGTGCTCAGCACGTCAGCAGCATGGCAGGCATCGGCATGAGCACCCCGGGCATGTGCCGTGTAGTGCCTACTGTGCACATCACAGAGCAGTGCCTCTGCCTGAGCACGTTCAACACAATTGAGCAAGGCGCAACAGCGCGATATTCAGCCGGCATATGCAGATCAGCTCATCAGCAATTCCATTGCACGGCTACTGCATTAGCATCCACTTAAAATTGAGCCTCGTCTCATTTGCATGCATTGCGCTATATAAATGCGACATGGGGCTGCAGAGGCCATATTCTGGTATTGCAGTCTATTGTGGTTGGTTGCATGCTGTTTGTCAGTGTGGAATGTGGTGTGTGGGAGATGCATGGGACTGCACATTCAGAGGTAACACCTGTCATTCCCACAGGATCAATAATGACCGAACGTGAGGAGGAGGAGGAGGAGGAGGAACAGAGACGTGGGAGATGGAGGAGGCCCAACTTCACCCGGGCAGAACCAGATGCCCTGTTTGAGGCCTACCTTGACCAGGAACCGCTGCTCAGTGGACAGCGGGGAACACCACAGGCCCTTGCTGCGGCATGGGGTGAGGTGGCGCATGCCATCAACCAGCATGGCAGCCACCAGCGGTCCGTGAAGGAGTGCAAGAAGAAGGTGGGCATGGCCAAGAGGAGGATAAAAGATAAGGTGGCTGCCATCAGGGCAGCACGTGCTGTGACTGGTGGTGGACAGCCGGCCGTGCTATGCCTGATGCCACAGGAAAAACAGGTGGCTGGCAGCATATGGCGTTGTGCCCTAGAGGGCGTTCCAGGTGGTGGCTTCCAGATGGGTGGCAGCCCATCACTGCATGGTAGGTCCTGATCTGTCACTGTGTGGGGGTTGGGGGAATGCCACAGGGTAGGACAGAGACATTAATGCTACTGTGTTCCCTTACAGCTCCTGAGCATCTACATGGGTCAGTGGTGGTGGGTTCGTCCACTGAGGGCGATACTATGGACACAGAGGAATGCCCATCCACCTCCACTGGTGTCCCAGGGTCAGGACAACAGTGTACCCGCCTGTCTGTCTGGACTGAAGTTGGTGGTGCTGGTGTGGAGGAGGCCTTGCTCGTGTCCCAGCATGACAGCATCCATGGATACCAGCATGCTGAGACTCGGACTGGTGCCGGATCCATCATTGATGATGATGGAGCCCACATCATGGACAGTGATACATGTGGGCCGCAGGATGGCCCCACAACAGGTAACAGCATGGGCATAGCCATGGGTGGTGCCACCATGGAGGCCTGCGTGACATCACAGTCTCAGCCTGTGCCTGTCTGTACCAGTGGGGCAGCACTGGTGTGCATCCAGGCCGGTGGGGCTGTTGCGGCCGCACCGCGATGGCACAGTTGAGCCCTGGCAAGCGGCGGCCGGAGGGGCAGTGTCAGCAGTCGGCCAATGGCAACGGGGGGGACAGTGTCGGGGGGGCGGCGTCAGTGCACCGTGTGTGGCCATTCCCCGGCATGGCTCTGATGTGCAGCACCCATCATCAAGGGGTGATGCACAGCAGGGCCAGGAACACCATGAGGGACATCATGCCTATCCAGTGGATGACCTCTTAGATGAGCACAGCCAACTGCTCCAGACTTCCGTGGATCAGCAGTTGCAGCTTGTCAGGGCGGTGGACGCACTCAGTGTGGTTCTGCACCAGGCAGAGGAGTGGCGGAGCAGAGATCACGCTCTGCTCCTGGCAGAGATGGCCCGTCAGTGGGAAGATGTGACCGCCGACACTGACAGGCAGACACGTGCATTCACAGCTGTCATGGCCACATTAAGCACACAGTTTGTTGCCCATGCACCGCAGACACCACGCAGTGTCATGTCCACACCCCATTCCTGGCATCGTGCAACACCCTCCATGTTGACACCGGGTTCAGCTGTGGGCATCCCGAGCACGCCTGGCGCAGGCATGTTCGGTGAGCTGCAGACCCCTGCTCTAACATGGTCGTGTTCCTGCAGCGTCACCCCAGGGGAACCGTTGGTGCCACCCCATGAGGCCAATGGTCAGCCTGTCATGGCTGGCAGGTCTCAGCAGGGCCACCCACGCATCCATGGTGGCCGTGGCACTGTGCCGCGTGACTGACCTGTCTCCCACCATGGCTACTGTCTGATGCTGCCCTGTGTGCAGTGTGTTGTTCAACGTGCAATGCACGGGTGGGGTACCCGGCCCTGCACACACACACGGTCCATGTGCACACCCTCCCAGCTGCTGGCCGCTGTGGCGTGTGCATGATGATGCCTGCATCACCCTGTCTGCCACTGTGCAATGGTGCCCAGTGTCTGAGACATGCACAATGACGGGCACTGGGTGTGGTTGTCTGTGGACCTGTGTGTGGCTAGGGGTAGCGGTCAGGGTTGGAGTGCCTCCTACCCCTTGTGCATGTCTTGTGGGGTGTGTGTGTGTGTGTGTGCGTGACCATGTGCTGTGTTAGGCCTTGCCCATCCCTGACGGCGTGTGCGGTTCCACACTCAGCCAATTCCCTTGCCGCCATGCGCCCCTGGGGTTCGTCCATGCGAGTTTGTGGGTAGTGCCCTTGCCATTGGTGTTTGCACATGACCCCATGACTTACCTGGGTTGGTTGAAGTGCTCCTCTGTGATGGTGTCCCGGTGTAGCTGCGACATCTGGATCAGGCGGGGGTCCCTTCACCCAAGGGGGGCTGCCCATCACCGTCTGCACCGGTGTCCCCATCGTCCCCATCGCTGTCCCCCTCTTCGACCTCTACAGCTATCCTACAGTCATTGGCCATGTTGTGCAGGATGCAACAGGCCAGGAATAGCCTACAAGCCTTCGAGGGGCTGCACTGTAGGGCACCGCCAGATGTGTCCAGGCAATGGAAACGTGCCTTCAGCATCCCAAACACCCGCTCTATGACACTGCATGTGGTGGCATGTGCCTCATTGTACCTTTGCTGTGATGGGGTCACGGCCGCCGGTATGGTGTGAGCAGCCAGGGACGGAGTGGGTAGCCACTGTCACCTGTGTGTAGAGGGTGGATGTTAGTATGGTGGTCAGTGTCGCTCTATCATTGGCCGTCAATGCCAGTACCCATGGCACCTCTGACTATGCCCCCCCAACAAAATCCATGTCATCCTGCGTGATTTGCATACTCACCCACTAGGTGGCCAGTGGGAATGTCCCCACTCTCGAACCTGTGGCACAGTGCAGACTGGTGCCAGATGAAGGCATCATGTGCTCCCCCAGGGTGCATGGCACAGACATTGGTTATGCGCCCCCTGGCATCACACACCACCTGGCAGTTGATGCTGGCATAGCCCTTTCGATTGATATAAGCGGCACCTTCCAGGCCAGGTGGCGTGCGGACGGCCACATGGGTGCAGTCAATGGCCCCGAGCATGCCAGGCATATGTGCTACCCTGTGGAACTCTTGTATGTGTGCTGTGCGCTCCACTGGTGTGCTGGGGAAATGGATGTACTCCGCAGCATGAGGCAGCAGTGTGCTGAGGAATTGTGTGAATAGGCATGACGCGGCCGACTGGGTTATGCCTGTTGTGTCCCCTGTTGGTCTCTGGAAGGTGCCCGTGGTGAGCAGGCACATGACAGCTGCTACCTTTGTCTCCACTGACAGAGTATGGCTCCGTCGTGTGGGTGCCTGCATCTCATTACTGCACAGCTCACAGAACCACCTCAGGATCGCCCGGTTCAGGCGGTACCGGCCCTCAATCTCTGTGTCACTGTAGTGCTCGAAGCTGGTGCGGGCTCGGTACTGCCATTGGGGGCATACCGCTGACAGGCCATTCCACGGCTGCGCCCTCCTGCTGCTTGCCTTCTCACACCCCTCATTACCGCCTCCATCTGAAAGGTGGCACTGGTCATGTCCCTGGCTGGTGTTCCCCCCCAGCAGCTGTTATCCCGTTCCCCCCACTGTCCTTTATGATGCTCCCCCTGCACCAGATACACCTCCAACCTTTGGCTGTCCTGGCCACTGCCACTGCCCTCAGTCCACTGTGGCACTTCCCCTGTCTCTCCTGCACAGTGGCACGGGCTCCCCACTCCTGTCCTGTTGCTGTTTATTCCCTGGTGTGCCCTGTCCTGCTCCTTTCCAGTCCCACTCACTGCTACCCTCTTTTCTGTTGCTGTCACCTTGCTCCCACCTCTGGCTTCCCTATAGCGTTCTTGCGCCTCTCTCTTGTTCCTTTTTATTTTGGATCATTTCCGCTATTGCGCAACTTCCACTTGCTCCCCTATTGTGCATGGCGCACACTGTGAATGTCGCTTTTCTGCGCCATTTATTCAGTTTCCTCCCCACGCTTGTGCATGCATGCATTCTTACCATTAGCGCTCTTGCACATTACATTTTTGAGCGCACGAGCTGCCTCCGCTGAATATCGCAGAATGGCGCATTTTCGGACTTCTGGTGTATCTTCTGTTGCGATGGCACAACTCTTTTGAATATCTGGGTTCTTGTGTTTAAATCATTCATATTTTGTTTTTGTAACCCTAGTGTATATTGAAGAATTTCATTTGAACATGCCTTAAATGCAAGACATAAGTCACCTCTAATCCTCCTATAGTCCATGGAGTAAAGATTCATTGCACATAATCTTGCTCCATATGATTTATTATTCATATTTTCAATTTTTTTTAGTAATCCTCCTTTGTACTTTCTCAACTTTATTTTTCTCTTCAACAGTATAAGGTGCGCAAAACTGAGAGCAATACTCCAGATGGGGTCTAATCAAGGACGTATACAGTGGCACTATCACCTCAGTGCTCCGACTCTTTATATTTCTCATGGTGCAGTGATGTATACTGTAGCACTTCTTTTTTTTTTAACTTAAAGTTTATTGTATAGCAGATGAACACAACCGTTATTTCGATATCAATAGTTAGAGACTTTTCATTTGATTAGTAAAAAACATCTCAACTTTCTCAAGAAATGCAGTCACTGTACAGATAGTCTTTCCTTAAGTTTTAAAAAGGATGGTACAATAATTAAAAAAATCAACTTCTGACACAGTAGCTGCTCATTCTAAAACTTATTTTGACCAATTTAAATTAATCAAATTAAAATATAAAGTGCGTTCAATTGTGCACAAACCAAGTAAACTTAGGCATTTTAGGACTCTAAGCTTCATTCTTAATTTTACTTGCCTTCATCAGACTCTCTTAGATTTCGTTAAGGGACATCTGGTAGAACTTGTGTGTATCGATGCCAGGGTCATCAAATATTAACAAAACTGTCCCTACACTGTCTCAAGGTAAAGGTGATTTGTTCGATTGTTTCTAGCTGCAACATTCTGGCCTTCCAATCCTCAATTGTGGGAGGGAGAGGGGAAAGCCACCTAGATGTGATTGACTTCAACACTGCCACCCTCATCATGTGAGACAATTTTCTGGATTGTCTTGGCCCCGTAAGGTTGGAAGGCCTAAGATCAGGTCCTCCCCTGTGAAAGGGATCTGTTGTCCTGTAATGGTTTATATGTGATCATGTACTTTCCTCCAAAATGGTAGCAACACTGGACAATTCCAGAAAATGTGTGTTTGAGACCCCTTAGCCCAACAACCTCTCCAACAGAGATTCAATTGATTTGAACCAAAGTGTCTTGTTGTAGAAGGGGTAAGGAAGTATCTTAAAAGTATCTTCCAATGAAATTCTCTCCAGGTTGGAGAACTGGTCACCTGCCACCCCCTGCTTAATCTCTTGTCCCAGAAATGTTGGGAAATTGAGACAGACAGTTCATTTTCCCATCTCTGTTTCACCAAGTGAAGATTTGTGATGTTGGCACTAATCAGAACTTTATAGAGCTGTGAAAGGGGACACAGACCATCTTTAATTGTGATGTTAAGATAAAAATAGTTTTCAAGCTGTGTTTTTTTCTCTATTAATGTCTTGCATTCTATTCTCAGAGAGAATATAATGTCGGAATTGAAAATGTCTAAATTGATCTTCCTTAAGAAGATGACATTTTCAGTTAACTGTGCAAATGACAAACAATGGTTGGTGTTTGTGCACTGTGCAAAAGTAGAGAGGTGGTTTGAGGTCCAATATCTATAACCCGGTCTGACCTGGGGGATAAACGTTGGTTTGAAATGTATTAATGATAATGGACCCAGCCCATCTGGAGTTTGCGTGATCCTTCTGAGTTTCTTGAGAATTACTAGAGAATGACAAACCCAAGGGTTCGTTGCTGACCCTGACAAATTTAAAGGTATACCATTAGTTGGGAGAGCTCAAAGAGCCCAACTTTTAAGTGAGGACTCCTCTAAATGGTACCAACCGGAATCTCCCCTGTGCTTGACTCAGGTACATAACAGTCCCCTGGCTGCCAGTAAACACAGGTAAAAGTGAAGGAGGTTAGTCCACCCCCATCTCTGGGTGTTTGTAGTATATTTCTGGCCAGTCTAGGTTTTTTCCCATTCCAAATAAAGCTCTGGGTCTCCTTCAAGAGATCTGCCCAGAACTTTCTGGGAGGTTGTATTGGCAGAGTCTGAAACAAAAAGATAAACCTAGGTAAGGCGTTCATTTTAAGAACCTGTGTTCTCCCATACAGAGTCGGGGTAATAACTGCCACCAGGCCATATCTGCCTGAAGGGCCTGGAATAGTTTTAGATAGTTATTTTTAAATAGGAGGGACAAATCTATTGAGACTGTAATGCCCAGATAGTGAACTGTAGTTTTCTTCGCCCATGCGAAGAGGAAGGCCTTTTTAAATGCTTCGGGTCGGGACCCACTCAAAATAAGGGTTTCTTATTTAGAAAGATTGATTCTGTAGTCAGCTAGAGCACCATACTCATCCAGAGTCTGAAGAAGAGCCGGGACTGAAGTCTCTGGGTGGGAAATAAAGAAAAGGGAATCGTCTGTGTACAAGGCTATTTTCTGGGTATGCCCCTCCACCTTTACCCCTTGAATATGAGGGTTTGTCCTGATATCAATCGCCAGTGGTTCAAGGGACAAGGCAAAAAGGAGCGGGGAGAGGGGGAGCCCTGCCTCATTCCCCGCAATAGGGGAAATCTCTCCGAGAGATGGCTGTTTACTTTGACTCTAGCTTCTGGAGCTTTATATAATGCCTTTATGCTGTCTGTAAATCTGTTCCCTAGTCCAAACCTTTTCAAGGTTTCCTCTAAGAACACCCAGTTGACCCTGTCGAATGCCTTCTCGGCTTCCATACTGATGGCTAATTGCAGAAATGTAGTGTTTTTGTGGGCTGAGATAATATTTAATATACGCTGAATGTTATCCTGCAAGTACTGGCCTGATATAAAGCCCGTTTTGTCCCGGTGTACTAGGGAACGGACTACTAATTGTAGCCGGTCGGCCATAATTCCAGTAAAAATGTTTAAGTCTACCGGAGTAGGGAAATGGGGCGATATGATCTACAATCTTCTGGGTCCTTGCCCGGTTTAAGGATTACTGAGATTTGAGCCTGATTCCAGGAATGAGGGGCCGCCCCTTCCCACAGCTCATTATATGTATGACAAAGCACTGACAATAGGGAGTCTAGGAATGCCTTGTAGAATTCTGCCACGTAGCCATCTGTCCCCGGGGCCATCCCATTTTTCAGTTGTTTGATTTTTTGAATTATCTCTGTGTTAGAGATAGGAGCTTCCAGGCCCTGTCTCTGTTCGACCGATAGGGTGGGAAATTGAATATTGTCAAGAAAGGCGGAGATTTTTTCATGATGTTCAGAGCCTCTCTCAGCTGAGTATAAATTCGTATAATGTTCTTGAAACTGAGCAGTGATCTGCTGAGGGGACCAGAGCAGGGCTTTATCCACTTCAGATCTGAGTTTGGGAACCGCCCGGGATGATCTCTCCTTACTGAGCTGCCATGCTAGGAGTCTCCAGACTCTGTTGTCATGTTCATAATATTTTTATTTGGCATAGCGGAGTTGACCCTCCACTTGCAAGTCTAAAATTCTCCATGTGTTTTCAAAGTTATGTCCCTCTAATTCTGTACTCCAGTCCCAATTATTTAAATATGTTTTTATTTTGGCATAATCTGCTTTGTAATAGTTTTTAAATAATGTAACCCCTTTAGTCACTTTGTTTTTATTTAATTGCATATTCAATTGTACCATCATATGGTCACTACCACCCAAGGGAGGGAGCATTATAGGTTTATTTTTACCAATATCAAAATTGGTCAAAATTAAATCGAGTATATCATTACCTCTTGTAGCTGTATGAACCTTCTGTTCTAAATTATTCTGATGTATTATATTAATAATTTTTTTTCAATCATTGCCTTACCTACCATAGATGTCCAATCTATACAGGGAAAGTTGAAGTCTCCCATTAAATTAGTATCACCCTGAAGTTCCATGCATTTTATTTAATTTAAAAAATCAATTGTTTCCCCAGTTTTTAAATTGGGAGATCTATAACCAAGTCCAATAGTTAAATAACTTGTCTCAAGTGCCACCTTTGCCCATACCAACTCATTATCCTTTTTCTGATCTTTTTCAGGGTTAAGTTTGATCGGTTTTAGGCTATTTTTTATGTATAAAACAATCCCTCCTCCTTTTCTGATGTTTCTATGTTTGTCAAAACAAGTATAACCAGGAATGGAAGTACCCCAATCCTCTTGTGTGAACCATGTCTCTGTAATACCACAGATGTCAATATTATTTTTCACCATAGTGTTGGTTTATTCAGCCATTTTATTTTTTAAACTCTGGGCATTGGTTAAAAGCACTTTGAGATTACTGTTTTTATTACTTCTATTCACATTAATTTGTCTCAATTTGATTAAGTTCTTTGAACCTTCATCAAATTCTGTTAGCAAGTTCTGTTTATGGTTAAAACATTTGTGACATCAATCCTCGGCATTAGTTTAAACATTGGGAGATACATTAATTCAGTCATTTGCCTAATGTTGTTATTCCCTTTCTGTTAAGATGTAAACCATCCCTGCAGTGAAAGTGAGTACTGTGGTTAAACTCCTCCCAATAAGTAATACACTTTATATCTTGCCTAAGGCACCAATGTCTCATCCAGTTGTTAATCTCTTTTGTTTTTGCATAGGGGTAAGGGGAATGTTTTGGTGTTGGCAGAATCTCAGAGAAGACTACTTGGTAACCTAATTCAAGAATTGTGTTTGACAGGGCTACATAATCCTGTATTATTTTGAAAACTGTGTCATGTTTGATGTTATTTATTCCAGCATGTATAATTACCAAGGCTCCTTTTTCATAATGTTTCAGGAGATCTTCCACCATTGATGCTACATCAAATACTTTACTTCCACTAAAATTAATTCGAGATCTGTTTTTCTTGTCCTTATCACAAATAGTTTTACTGAGGTATTTAGTAATTGAATCTCCAATAATTAATACCTGTTTTGATTTCCCAATCACTTGGTTAATTCCTTTCCCAGTATTCAATGATGTTTGCTCAGAGGGTTATGTTTTATTTTCCATATCTAGAATTTCATTCATGGTATTTGTAGGTGTAGAAGACAATGAACTTGTCTGTTCTTGTACAGGTTCAACTCTGTTATGTAAAGGTAAGTTAAAATATTCAGCTCTCCTCCCTTTTTCCTTCGCAACTTTATTACTCTGAACTAAAAAACAATTTTCAACAGCATCTGTAACTCCTTTTTTATCCCTTTTTCTGTGTATATATTCTGGTCTGCTCAACATATCTTTATCAAATTCAGTTGGAATTAACATATCATTATTAAACCTACTATTCCCAGTTAAAACGGGAGTCTCATCCTGGATATTATCAACCTCAGAGCTATTTTGCTGCAGTAAACCTTTATTTAATTATTGTTCTTTTAAATTAGGTATGCTTTCTCTTTCCTTAAACCTTTGAAGCATTTCTTTTTGGCTTTCTTCAATATTAGCCAATCTACTTTTAAATGCATCCATCTCATTTTCTAAACACTCAATATGCCTACATTTATTACACACAGACACTTGGGGAATTATCTTCTCCTCATTTATTATGGTATACATACTACAATTGGGACATTTAATCCCCATATCACCATCGACTGTCATTATTTTATCTGCCATATTTAAACAAGTTTATATTTTAAGTTTAAAGATTTGCAAAGCACAATATTCAACTCACATAGATCACCTTTATGTGTAATCCAGATATTTAATAAGTTGTTCACCTTTCCCGCCTTCCCTCGACAAACCCACAAACCCGTAGAGACGAATTGTCTTTGCGTCATAGTGTGATCACAAGGTTCGCCCCATGCTCAAGTTCCGCTGCACGGAGTACCTCCTTTGTAGCCCTGAACCCGGAAGACTCAGCAGGTCATGTGACCTCACAGTGCGAGTCCAAGATCTAATGTCTCCAAATAAAGAGTTTTAAAACTAATAGTCACTGCCTACACAGCTCTGTGTTAGCAGGACTCGCTAAAAATAGCAAATAGTGTTTTTTAAAAGGCACAGACAAGACCCCTTTGTTGAACAGAGCACCTGTAGTCCACAAGCAGGGACCTACAATACCCAGCATTCCCACAGTATTTCATACAGCACTGTTATCAGTTTGTTTGCTACACGGAGATGCTCTTTAAATGCAAGATATCCCTGTTATCACTGTTACACGCCCAAGGGTGTCACACATCATGTAGTCAGAGGGGAATCCCCATTTCATATTATGTTGTGTGTACAGAAACTAGTTTTTAAGCCACATATACTAGGTAAATTCTCACATAAAAAAATATTTCTAAACACTCAAAAATGGCAGAGAGCTGGCGGGAAGGACAGAGTATCCTAAAAACACCAAGTGCATCCAATCTGGCTTTTGAAATTTCTTCAGCATATTTACATATTCCATTTGGGGTCAAGAGGTCAGGTGATATGTGAGTGTGCAAAGGGGAACATTCAGGATTCACTCATGTTACCATGTCTGACAATACAACCATCTAAGCCCCTGTTTTCTCCAGGGTGCCCTGGCCACTACAATTATTTGTGTTTTCATGCCTAGTACATATTGCTATCTATACAGATGCAAATCAGTTATCTTTTCTGGTTCCTCCTTAAAGCATTCAAATTTCTTGTAACTCCTGGAAGCTAAAAAGTAATGCTGTCCACATAAATACAGGTCAGTTCTTATTTGGTTCCGCCTCCATATGTCCATATTTCTTTAAAACCTCTAAAGACTGGGAAATGCTGGATAGTCACAAGGCTCTGTGGATTCTCTTGTTGATATTAATAGATATGGTGCATCCCATTTGCTGGTTACCTGTACAGGTTCCAGTCGCAATGTTCATTTAGACCAACATGTGGATTTAAACAGTCCATTGTATGGATCCAGTACACATCCCTTCTCAGGACCAGATTTTCCCAGCTTACGTTTGCTCCAATAGGTTCATTAACCCTTTCCAACCCTAGAATCTGAGGGAAGTGGCAGAGTGGCCAGCCATATTGAAGTGTCTTGCTACTGTGGAACCCTGATCCCTGTTTCTTATACCATTCTTATGTTTGTCTATCCTGCATCTAAGTTCCCTGTTCATTTTGTCTATATATAGCTTGTCACAGGGATATTGTAGTATATATATCACATGATCTGACCTGCATGTGATGTGCTGTTTGATATCATATCTTTTGTTATAAAATGGAGAGGAGAAATCCCGGAGAAGCTGACTGGCTGAAGCAGATTTTAACCTGTGACAATATCTCACAATATCATCATGGTCCAAAACCGATTATCAAGATCAGCCATTTACAAACACTTTAGGGTCATTTTATAATTGCAATAATACACTCCAGGGTGTGGTATATCATGGGATATCACCACTTTTCAGGTGCACGAGGCACTCAGCCTGTGGCCTTGTGCCTCACAATGAACCCAAGGTGTGACGATATCCCATGATATACCATACCCTGTCATGTATTATTGCTTAATTAGAGTATGGGTGTTCAAAAATTGTCTTTCTACTGGTATTGTAGCATTGGAAGCATTGTCCACAAGGGGAAGCTTCCATTTGTCAGTGGTCCAAGTAATAGCTGTCTCTCAGCTGGGTCCTGCATGTCATGTGATGTATGTATTAGCTTATCTTTAAGCATAGGATTTTTCTTTTTAGGTTACCAAAGGCCACTCCCTGTACCTCCTGTTCTGGGGATTACCCATTTGAAGGATGTGCCAGTTACGTGTAAGAATGTTCTGTATGTCACTGCTCAGGTGACTGTAAGCAGTGGAGAAGACAATCCTGTTTTCCGTATTGTCCCTCCTATCACCTGCCAGAAGTGCTTCATGTGATGTTTCCAAAACCTCCTGTACTGTTCCCTGTACCCTCTCTTTCATGTAACCCCTGTTGACAAATCTCCTAGTCATATTGTCAGCTTCCTTTATGTATTCCTGCATGTCACTATTATTTTTCCTGGGTTGGATCATCTGGGATTTAGGGATGCTATCCTTGAGTTTTGGATCATGGTAACTCTGATAGTGAAGGACTGTATTCCTGTCTGTTGCTTTCCTGTAGAGTTTTGTCTCTAGTCTGCCCTCTTTCTTGTATATTAGTAAATCTAGGAAAGAAATCTGTTGTAAATTCACTTCCATCAAAAGTTGTATGTCTGGAGATCTGTTGTTGATGTAGTCCCTGAACCTATCCAAATCCTGCCTTGTACCATTCCCATATCAGAAGTACATCATTAATGAAATGTTTCCATTCGCTTATGTTTTCAAAAAAGAGGGGTTCATCTCTGCATTTAAGATGTGTATGGTTTCAAAACTCCTCAAGAAAAGGTTAGCATATGATGGGGCCATCGTATTGCCCATGGCTGCACCTTTGACCTGCATAAAGAAGTCCTTCTCAAATTTGAAATAATTCTTATTAAGTACCATCTTTGCTAGTCCCAGTTGAAACTTCCATGGCAGAAACTGGTCCTCCCTTTCTCTCAAAGCTTTCCCCAGGGTCATCATCCATCCCCTCCTCATGTCTGATGCTGGTATATAGATCCTTAACATCTATGGAGACCAGCCATACATTCTCAAAACATCACCCACGCTGGTTAATATCTGAGATAATTTCTATAACATGGCTAGTATCCTTGATGTAGGTCTGCATCTTGCTAACTTCTGGCTGGATATGGTAGTTTTCATATTTAGACACGGGCTCCAGGACTGAATCCACCTCAGAGACTATGGATCTTCTGGGTGGTTTATCTGTATTTTTGTGTACCTTTGGTAAACATAAAAGAGGGGCACCCTAGGTTTTTTATGTATTAGCATCTCCATTTCATCCTCTGCACACAACCCCTGGTTCATCCCCACCTCTAGGAATTCTCTGATGTCCACTTTGATTTCCATGGTAGGATCTCCTTCCAAAAGGAGGTAACAAACAGGGTCACCCAATTGTCTCAAACATTCAGTTTTATAGTCCTCGTAGTTCCTTAGAACTATTCCCCCTCCCTTATCGGCTGGTTTGATTACCATAGTTCTGTCTTGCTCTAGAATTTGTAACATCTCTCTTTCACTTCTGGTACAATTATATTGGTTAGAAAACAATTTCTTAGCATTTATCATCTCCTTAATTTGTTGTTCCACCACTTTTATATAGGTTTCCACTGTTTCCCTTCCCTTTAGTGGTGTAAATGTTGATTTTATGTCCAAGGCTTTTCTTAGATTTTGTCTCCTAGTAGTTTGTTCCTGTTCTGTGCCTTCAAACCAGCCCACTAATCTGATTTTTCTGTAAAATTTTGGGAGATCCACCTCCAGTTGGAAGGTATCTAAGCCTTTAGTTGGTGAAAATGATAGACCCTTACTTAACACAGATATCTCACTATCTGTAATAGCCTTACCACTAAGGTTGAAGATTGGTACATGTTCCTCTAGTGTCTCTGTCTCCACCTGGTGCTCCCGCCCCTCCCTCTTCCTCTGCCCCCTCTTCTTCCTCCTCCACCACTCCCTTCTCTCTGGTTTCCATAATTTGTTCTGTATTGTTCTTCCCTTCTCCAATCCCTGTCCTTTAGGGCATATCTCCTTTCCTCCCTGGGATCTAATGGAGGCTGTTATACCCATGTATCTGATTGTTCTAACTGGTGATCTTGTTCCTCCTCTTAAAAAGGACCCCTATTTCCTTGTTGTCTCCCCTGTTTGGTATATGAATTGGTGATGTAACTCACCACTATCAGAATCCGTTTGGTAACCTGATTGATTCTGGTAATTCTGATAAGTTCTGTAAGGTCTCGATTTGATGAACCAGGTATAGACTTTATTGTCCTCATAATCAACTGTATCTCTTTTAAACGTCTTAATTTTCTGTTGCTTGATATAGTCCTTGTATTCAGCCAAATCCTTATTTATTTTTTCTAAAGTTGAAAGTTAATTGGTGAAGGCATAGTCATTACTTTGTGATGATATAATAATTTATAATGAACTGGTTGGTTAAAAAATGTTTTTGTGTGTTTTTATCTAGATGCAGCACTGTTTGTTTGGGCCTGAGGAAGTGGTGATGGCAACAAAACTGCCGCCCTGGTGATCAAGTGTGAATGTGAAATCATAGTAAACGCATCCTTTTTGCGTAAAATACTTTCTGTGCAGTGGAGTTCATCCCGATCTAATTACTTGATGCTATGGACTGCCTATTTTCAAGGATGACCCAAACAATTTGAACGATAGCAGTGTGAAATTGGGGCAACCTGAACCAACATTTTTGTAGTTCAGACTGATGGAAGGTCATTTAAGAAAATGGAAAATAGGAGAGGGCCAAGTACTGATTCATGTGGTACCCCAGTACTAATCAGGAGGAGAGGGGATGCCGAATCAGCAATGCTAACGGATTGGGTCTAACCAATAAGTTAAGCTTTGAACCAGTTAGTGGCAGATCTGATAGACTCACTGACAAAAGGTTATTTAGTAGTAGGGTGTGGGAGACCATATCAAAAACCTTGGCTAGATCGACGAAAATGGCCAAAGTGATTTGTCCGCTGTACATCCCTGAGAGGATAGAATCAGTGAGCCTAAGTAGGGAGGTAGTGGTAGAGTGGTGTTTCCGGAACCCAGATTGGAACAGAGTGTAAAAGCTGGAGTCAGAGAGATAGGAATTGTGCTGCATAAGAACCAAGTGCTCCTGAAGCTTTGCAAGGCAAGGCTGGAGAGAAATAGGGCAATAGTTGCCAGGTGAGGAGGGGTCACCACCCTTAGGTAGGGGAAGGACAATGGCATGTTTCCAGGCACTAGGTACTGAAGCAGAAGAGAAGGAGAGGTTTAGGATCTCTGACAGCGGATATGAGATGGCAGGTGCAGATAAGTACAGGAGTTTGGAGTCCAGTCCATCAGTTGAGCTGCCTTTAATGGGGTTAAGAGTAAGTCACGCATGTAGAGTGTCAGGAGGGGAGACCTTGGAGAATGAGAAATGCTCAGGGGGAGCTTCCAGTTTGGGATGGTATAATGAGGGAATAAAGGAGCTGGAGAAGTGGGAAGGAGGACAGCAGGGCAGAGGTGAAGTAGGAGTTAAATTCATTTGCAACAGTAGGATGATCAGATATGAGAATGTTGTTAACTTTGAGAAAGGGAGTGAAAGATTTTGTAAGAGGGGAGAATAGAGCATGAGCAACCTTCCAGAATTTAGATTGGTTGTTCTTGTTAGTTTGGAAGGTATTCCAGAAGTATTCAGCCTTGGCCAACCGAATGGCTTTAGTACAAGAGTTCCTGAGGGAACGGTAAACCTCAAAGTCTCTTGGCAGCTTGGAGACTTTCTGTATCTTCTACACCTGGTCACGTGTCCTTTGACAGGCCAGCAGTTTCGGGGTGACCCAGGAGAGATGGTTACCCCAGACCCTGGAGTGACTAACGAGGGCATAGTAGTTCCATAAGCTGAGGAATTTATCTTTAAAGTAATCTAGAGCGTCATCAACAGAGTTAGCTGCGGAGCTAGGAGTCCAGTCTGTATGTTCCAGGTCAAGGATGAGGGGCACTAAATCAAGGGATTTGTATGAACAGGTCAATAAGATCTTATGGGGGACCTTAGGCCTGTGTATTTTCCGAACCAGGCAGATCATATGGTGATCACTTAAAGCATCAGGAAGTAGGCTGCATTGGATGACCGTGTGGGTGGGAAGTGAGGGCCCAGTCCATCAGTGAGTAGTTATTTGTCTTAGTGTTTAAATGAGTTGGCTCTTGGATTAATTGTATTAGGTTGTGAGCTGTAATATCATTATGGACTTTGCTTAGGAAGTCCACCAGCCAATTTAAGTTGAATTCACCCTTAATATATAGCTCTCCAGCAGAAGAGTGGGACACAATGGTAGTAATTAGGTCAGTTGCTGTGGTGGGAGGGAGGCCAGGGTAACAGTAAACCCCAGCAATGAAGATGGGGATTGAGTAGGGGAGAGATAACCTTAGGAGTAGTACCTCATAGGCTGAGGGGAGAGAAGTAGATAAAATGGCAGTGAATCATACAGCAGAGGAGATGGACATAGCTACCCCACCTCCCCTACCTACATGGTCTTGGCGGGAGATAGTGTAACCGGGGATAGATATTTCTTTGTTTGTCATTTTATTATTGAGCCAGGATTCCATGAGGATGAGAATATCAGGAGAAAGTGACAAAGTGAGTGGTTGCAGTAAGTCAGCTTTCGGTAATAGGCTATGTAAGTTAAGATGCAGGAACTTGAGACCATGGGGAAGGATGAGGGAGTTATAGGGGGAAGGGCCAGGGTTAGTACTTGTGGCAACAGTGGGTACAGAGGAGTGCGGTCCGAGGTTGGGGTTGATATCACCCGCGGATAGGAGGAGGAGTATGATGATGAGGTAGTGCAGTTTGGAGCTCTTATACCATGCCTGGGCAGATACTGACCACGGAGTAGAGATAGGGAGGGTAGCGGGGGGGTGGGTAAGCACATTTTTAACTGTGTTAGTAGTACTCAGGAGTTTTCCAGCATTAGGAGAGATACGCTAGGTAGGATTTTAAATTGGGACCATATATGGGAACAGAGAGAAAGGGTTATGGCATACAAGAATACTGGGGCCTGGAGGACAGGTGTATAGAAAAGACAAGGTGCTATTTTCAACAAGCCTAACTGAAGAGTCATGATAGTGGAAAGACAAGAGTTAATATTGGATAGGGTCACAGTTAAGAGAATTAAAATAAGAGGGGATGTGTTTGAAATTAGTTATAGCAAGGGTGGAAATTCAGGGAGAAAGAGTGACTTGAATAGCCATAATAAAGGTAGACTGACTGTCAAAATAGATAAAGTGGTGATAGTGGGGGAGGAGAGCAGAAATGCTGAAATTTATAGTAGCTTTGACAATATGATGATCAAATGTGTAAGAGGGTCTGATGTTAGCAGTCAGTTAGTTGCCAGAGTAGTGCTGCTAGTGGTTTGTTTTTATATATAAGGAGCAAATGGGAAAGTGTGGACTTTGTAAATTTCACAGTACATCATGTGACTCACTGTATCTATATAAGAAACTGCCCAGATAGGGTGAATGGGTGTGTAGCTGGGGCAAAGTGCTGGCGAGGAAGTCTAGGAACAGGTGTTTACTTTTTTTCAGCCTGTGAGCTGGCGGGGGGGTGGACGACTTGTTCAGCTCTGAGCACAGGAGAGGTCCCAGAAGACTGGAGAAGGGCTCATGTGATCCCGCTCCACAAGTGTGGTAGCAGGGAGGAGGCGGGGAACTACAGACCAGTCAGTCTTACTTCAGTAGTGGGCAAGATTATGGAGGCACTCCTTAAGGAAAGGATAGTGCAACACCTGGAATCCATAGGGGCACAGGATCCAAGACAGCATGGGTTTACAAAAGGAAGGTCCTGTCAAACTAATCTCATAGATTTCTTTGACTGGTTAACCAGAGTGGTGGACCAAGGGGGAGCAGTTGATGTCGCCTACCTTGACTTCAGCAAAGCTTTCGACACTGTTCCACATAGAAGATTGATAAATAAGCTGGGTAGGCTCGGGGTGGGTCAGAAGTTGGTCAATTGGGTGGCAAACTGGTTGACGGGCAGAAAACAGAGAGTGGTGGTAAATGGTATACAGTCAGAAGAGATGCAAGTCACAATGGAGTACCTCAGGGATCAGTCCTGGGGCCAGTCCTTTTCAATATCTTCATTAGTGACCTTGCAGATGGACTAGAGGGTAAGGCTTGTCTGTTTGCAGATGACACCAAGATCTGCAACAGAGTAGATGCTCCAGATGGGGTGGGCAGAATGAGAAGAGATCTGGATAAACTAGCAAAATGGTCAGAAGAGTGGCAACTAGGATTTAATGCAAAAGAAGTGCAAAATCATGCACATAGGGAAGAGAAACCCTGAAGCCACCTATAGGCTGGGACGGGAGTTGCTGGCAGTCACAAAGGAAGAAAGAGGCTTGGGCATCATCATCACTGATGACCTGAAATCATCCAAGCAGACCTCTAAAGCAGTAGGTAAAGCTAGGGGGTGTTAGTGTGTATTAGTAGGGGTATCACAAGTTGTAGAGGAGGTAATAATCCCTCTTTACAAGACACTAGTTAGGCCCCATCTGGAGTACTGCGTGCAGTATTGGAGGCCACACCTTCACAAGGACATTAACCAAATTGAGGCAGTCCAGAGAAGGGCAACCAAAATGGTGCAGGGACTGCATCAGAAGACATATGAGGACAGATTAACAGAGCTCATTATGTATACCCTAGAGCAAAGGAGGAGAGAGGTGATATGATCGAGGCATTCAAACACCTTAAGGGCATTAACAAAGTGAAAGAGTCTAACATGTTTAAATATAAGAAAATAGCAGGACAAGAGGACACAGCATGAGATTAGAGGGCCGATTAAGGGGAATGTGAGAAATTATTTTTCACAGAAAGGGTGGTGGATGCATGGAATGGCTTACCACAAGAAGTGGTGGCTATGAATACAGTGCAGGGCTTCAAACAGGCATGGGATAGGCATAAGGGAGCAATACAAATGACTATGAATAGATAGGCCACTGACAGAGCAAAGGCCGATGGCACATTTATAAGGTAGAAAAAGAAATGGACAGACTGGATGGGCCTTGCGGTCCTTATCTGCCGTCAACTTCTATGTTTCTATGTAGCAGCCGACCCGCAGCAGGAGGTTCACCTTGTCTGATCAAGAGCAGGCAGAGCCTGAGGGAAAGGCTGGAGATTACAAATTCATTTAAGTAGAACTGGGGTGTGGTGACTGTAAAGAAAGAGGAAGAGGAGGAGAGGTTTGGAACAGAAGGTGTGCAGAGTGCAGGAATGGGCGTGGAGGTCAAGGAGAGGAAAAAGAAATCAGGAACAGCTAACTATAATTTTAAAAGTCGGTTAGTACTGTACAATAAATTCACCAGCACACCGTACTCAAGGTGAGGCCTCACCATCAATCTATACAGGGGTAACACTACCTCCCTCTTTCTGCAGATGATACCCCTTCCTATGCAACCAAGCATCCTGCTAGTTTTCCCCACTGCCTTATCACACTGCTTTGCTACCTTCAGATCACCAGAAATGATTACCCTCGGGTCCCTTTCCTGCTTTGTGTTTGCCAATACCTCCCCTCCCAATTGGTACATAGCCCCCGGGTTTCTGTGCCCCAAGTGCATGATTTTTTCACTTTTTTTTTAATTGAAACCTAGTTGCCAAACCCTTAACCACTATTCCAGCTTTTTCAGATCATCTCTCATCCCCCGTGTGTCCACTCTGCTGCAGATTTTTGTGTCATCCGTGAACAGGCATACTTTTCCATCCAGCTGTCCTCCAATATCACTAATAAAGACACTGAAAAGGACTGGGCCAAGTACTGAACCCTGTGGCACCCAACTGGTCACCTTGCCTTCTTCAGAGTGAATACCATTTACCACCACCTTCTGAGTCCTGTTGCTTAGCCAGCTTCATACCAATTTTATTACTTTTGGACCCACTCTTAGGCTGCCCAGCTTTCTCACCAGTCTTCTGTGTGGAACAGCGTTGAAGGCCTTACTGAAATCCAGGAAGGTCACATCTACCACTCTGCCCTGATCCACTTCCCTGGTCACCCAGTCAAAGAACTCGATGAGGTTTGTCTGGCAAGATCTCCCACCTGTGAAACTATGCTGCCTTGGATCCTGTAATCCACTAGTCACAAGATATTCTCCAATCCTTTCCTTCAGTAGTGATTCCATTATTTTACCCACCACCGAAGTCAGGCTGACAGGTCTGTAATTTCCTGCCTCCTCCCTGTTACTACTTTTGTAAAGTGGGACCACACCTGCCCTGCTCCAGTTCCCCAGAACTTCCCCAGTATCTAATGATAGGTTGAACAGTGCTGTCAGAGGTACAGCCAGCATCTCCTTGAGCTCCCTCAGTATCCTAAGGTGTACCTCATCAGATCCCATTGCCTTGTCCACTTTTAGTTGTGCTAGCTCCTTGAGGACTCTCTCCTTTTCATTTTATTTTGGTTTATTTTTTAAAAAGGTAGACTTTTTGTGATTAAACTATATAAGTGTATGCTGGGCTCGTTCTTGTAAATGGCAAGTCAAGGTGGTTCATGACTGGTCATTTGTAAAATCCTGGATGCCGATTGGTCAACTTGTATAGTGGGAGTGACATGGATGCTGCAGTGCGCATGTGTCATTTCAGTCTGGTGGTGAATGCTGAAGAAAGAACATCAAGGGACATCTTGATCAGGGCCTTCTTCTTATATGGCATCACAGGCGCCAGGCCATCTTCACTCCTTTCTGGCATCTGCTTTCTTGATAAGCATTAGTCTTGATGGCAGCAAGGGCCCAGTCTTCGGGCGGTGTTTATCCAGCCATCAGGTGCAGAAAACATCTCTTCAAGCATCACTTCTTGGATTTCACTTAAGGAAGTTAGGATTTTTATTGAAGATTTATTTTTTTGTTACTATTTTTCTGGCGTTCGTAGGGCTTACCTTCAATTATCGGAAATATGGATGGAACTCGTGGAATATCTTGAAGAGCAAGCTGGAATTTCCATAAGGAAGCTGTTTTTTTTGGGGGGGGGTATTTTTTTAGGGGAGAGATGGAAGG
Organism: Neoceratodus forsteri; assembly: GCA_016271365.2. Lineage (NCBI taxonomy): Eukaryota > Metazoa > Chordata > Ceratodontiformes > Ceratodontidae > Neoceratodus > Neoceratodus forsteri. The sequence continues at coordinate 1,687,679,676 of CM057452.1, read as the reverse complement.
GTGAGAAGTTTTCTCTGTGGCTGAAAGGAACCAAAGAATAAAAAAACATCTGATTTTCAATACAGTGGATGTATCCCTGAGGTACTTGGGCTTTTCTTATTTTTGCTCCTTTTCTTGGGTACTCTACTCTGGATATTGATGGTTAAATTCCTTACATATGGCTCTAGCCCTGATGTAGCTAGGCTTTTTTTTTTGGGGGGGGGTTCTTGCTGTTCACAATTTAATGGATTAAACCTGAGATCTCTGCATACTGTACTGCAATATGATTTAAGGTAAGGCATGTCAATGTCAACACTGCAACAAATTTGTCACGAGCCTAGTTAGGAAAAATACAACAAGCCATCAGAAAATTATAGAAATGCTGTTTACTTTTCAACAAGCAGATAACAGAAACAAACATATATATATATTTAAGTTGAATCAGATTCTTACATTGACATTTGTCACTTCTGAGAATACCACAAAAACAATAGAGACTGAGAATTTTAATAACAAGTACATCCAATTGTCTGAATTGAACTGTTTAGATGTCAAACATGGGTTTAAGCTTGCCAGATATGCAACCAAAAAATCAAGAAAAACTGAATAAGGACAATATGTATTTTTCATTGCTGGGTGCCAAAATAGTTTTCCTTATTCTGTCTTCATAAATGCTCAGAACAACCTGCATGGGAGGAAAGAAAATAACAACACAGAGGATATTGTATTGGCCATCTATAAACAACAAGCCTGTTGTAGTCATCGAGAGGTTGCCCTGACAACTAGTGAACCATGAGAGCAAAGATTGAGACATTCTTGGTTGCCAGGGCAACCTTGAGATACCTACTCAGGCTTCTTCTGTATAGATGGCCATGCATTGTCTTTCATAGTGTATGGTTAGTCTAACACAAAAGGTCTGAATCAGTTGCATTTAAGAAATGTTTATTTTTATTTTAACTAAGCAGCATCAGGTGAACGGGGGCTACAATTGGTGGTGGCAATGAGAATTTTTGCAAAACAGTCAGTTTCATAATAAAACAAACAAGGGGTTGTCCTACTCTGCATGGCCACTTCACTTATACATTCACTGTGGCTCCGACTTGTCCCACTATTAAAAGAAGCTCTGCAGGGAGATAGAAAAAAAAACAAAGAATCACCATTTTGGATCAGGCTGTCTACGTCCAAGTGTGAGAAAGTGTTTGATCTTGTGCTACAGTAGTGGTGTAGTCAGTGTAGCACAACATTTTGACATCACTACTGCAGCACAATGCTGTTCTAAGCCTGGACTTCTATGTTTAGCAGTGTACCACCATACTGCCATATTGAGTTTTATTTACAGGACATTTTATAAATCACTCTAAATCTAGAATCATCTTACTCCACAGTCCAAGTCTGAGTCACTTTCCAGAACTGTAGCTTGGAACCTTTTCTTATATGGTTAGTGATCTCCTGGGGGAGGAAGCAACAGTTATGTCAGGAAAGACATTTTGTCTATTTCAGTTGTTACATTTTCTATTTATTAGAGAATGCAGTGCCTTCATTTATTTCTCTCTTTTTTTGGGGGTATGCAACAATCACAGGCAAATAACCCAAAATGTGTGTGTGTGCATGTGTGTTTTCACATGTGCAGGGGCAGGGTCTCTGCTAACTCACTATAATTTTCATTGTTGTTTTTCAGGGAGAGCATGGTTTTGGGGATGGGTCAGTACTCTTACCTTGGATTATGTTGAATGTTCTCGGTTTAGCACTAAACAGAGGGTTGCTCGTACAGGGTCTAAGGTACTTGTGGAGGTTGCTTTACAGACTGTTGCAGCTTGTCATAGCTTAGATTTGGCAGCAGTTGAGGGAGCTCCATTGATGAGGTTGGAGATTTGTAGTTGCTTGTCATCATTCAGTTCTGAGTATTCTTTAAGAGACTGAATTTGTTTGTGCCCTGATATCTGCACAATATCATTAGGAGGCACCCCAGCATCAGTTTTTGAATGAGGTGTTTGCGAGCGCTATGATTGGTAATTTGTTTCTCAGTCTGAATTCCAGCCTGCGCTGTATCATATTCTTTACAATGGTGCACATTTTAGTTCAAGTTCATGTTTATTGTTCGACATCAAGTCATTACAAGACAATTTAAAAAGAAGGTGCAAACATAATAAAAGTTCAGCAGCGTGTGTGTGTGTGTGTGTGTGAATTAATTGCAGAATGAAGTTAGTGTGCAATTAGAATTGCCTAGACAAGTGCAATACTTTCCTCTGCTTTTCTCAAACATCACAGATCTAAACTTGATCTCCACAAAAAATTAAAAACAGTCATCCAAGAGTTATCAGTATATTTACAGATAGTGGTGACATTAAATTTATTGGTTCCACCATGCCGCAGTGACACGGAGAACAGCGGTCGTCAGTACAGCGACGGCACAACACTGCCAATTGGTATTGTGCCGTCTCTGGAAAAAGTGTATTTTCTGGGGGGGGCCTCTGCACCCCCTGCACTGAGGATTGCCAACTCTGAGTCGGAGTTGGTTTGGGAGGAGGCGAACACCCAGGAGGCAGCAGCATCAGGAACGTAGCTGACCATCACAGCGAACTGCCAAAAATGTCGCTGTGATGGTGCTCACTGTATTCCCGTCACTGTTGTGACATGATACCAAATTTATTACCACTTCTGCTGACTCCACCTGCTTCAGTTCTGGTTTAGCTGCAAAGGACAACAAAAAAGTTATGTGGCTATTGGATTCTCATTAGAAACTCAAATTTAACAGCACAGATATACAACTTACCTTTAAATCTACCTCAGAGTTCTAAAACTCCTATCTGCTACTATAGTTGCCCCAAAGTAGTAACAGATATGAAGCGTAGATTCATGATTCGCAGCTCCCCAGTTGCTAGGTTACCAGCATTAGAAGCATGAACCTATGCTTCATATCTGTTACTATTTTTGGGCAACTATAGTGGCAGATAGGAGTCCCCTGTGGCTTGACCTGTTAGTGGTGTTATCAGAGGGCTGACCATGGGAGACTTTGGGACATTAATGGCAGGCAGAGGGTCACAGGATTATCCAGATAAAGTTCATGATTTGAACAGTGCAGGGTATTTAAAAATGTACCGCTGGTGTGTTTTGCTAATCAGGTCCTATAGGTCCTCTGTTTTTATTTGTACATTGCAGAGAGTTCCCCTTTAAGAAAGCCTATTGCCTTTGCTGCTTGTATCATATAAAAAGGTATTTTTCTGAAACAGTGCACACTGCAGTACAGCACACCACTGGATGCAAATGAGAAACACTTGCTTACTTTGTCAAAATAATTTCTTTTTTACCTGTGCATCTTGTCATTTATTCTGTAGAGATGGAGTATATATCAAAATAAAAATTGTTTGGGTGGATATATGATAAAGAAAATAGTTGAATCACAGATTTTACCTCTTTTTGATTATGGGGATACACTTTATGATTATTCTCATTCTGGAAAATTGTATAGATTAGAGATACTGTATAAGCATCTAGAGAGATTGATCTGACAGTGTTCTAGGGATACTCATCATTGCCTAATGTATCATAGATTAGGATGGATTTCTCTGTCAGATAGAAGACAGTTACATAAATATCTTTTGGCATTTAAAAGCATTACAGCAGTGATCCCAGAATATCTGGCCGAAAGGTTAGAATTTAGGGATGTTAAGCCCTCTTTAAGGAATACGGCCTATCAAGAGTTGGTAATACCTAGATCAAAAACTAAACATTCTGACTTTTTTTCAGCCAGCTAGTCCCTAAATTTTGGAATATGATGCCCTTGAAATTTCGTTTGTACAATAGAAAAATTCCGTCACGAAAAGGTGTTAAAACCTGGTTTTTGGAATCACTTTTTGCACAAAAAAAAGCTTGCTGTGGTTAATTGGTTATAATTATTAGCAATGTATGTATTTGGTGTGTTGAACATTGTATGTCTGTATTTATTGTAATTGTGCAACTTTATTTTTGTACAACCAAGGGTCACCATTTTAAACGAGTTTTACGCGATGGTCTAACCCATTTAATAAAATGAAATGAAATGAGTACAAAAAAAGAGAGCAACAGTAAATGGGAGAAAAAAATGAAAGGAAATAAATAGTGAAGGACTCCAAACTTACATGATGCATATTTGTTTTTGCTCCTCTGGGGCCCCCTTTAACCCCACTCCGAGCTCTCACATGCTGGCTCTCTGTTTGCCCATCGGCCCTAACCCAGCTGCCGCTCCTGTCTCAGCTTCCCACAGAGCTCAACCAACATTCCCCATTGGTGGTTTAGCTTATCCCTGCCGGGGACCCCCTCTGAGGTGCAGCAAGGAGGAGAAAGCATCTGTTACACCAGGAAAGTCGGTCAGGGCCAGGCATGATGCACAGGGTGGTCGAAAGGCATGCAGAAGGCCTACTGAAAGCTATCATCTGGCACTGCAGGATGGCTATGTTTTCCATTTTTTTTGGGCACCCACCAACCTCCAACAGTGCATGCAGTCACAGCAGTGTCTTGGGTGCAGGGGCATTCGGCAGTGCGTGGTCACCCACGCCACCAAAAATGCCTCCGTGAACCACAACCAGGAGCTGCTATGATAGCGGTGCATGACAGCCCTCCCCCCCCAGGAGGGAAGCGTCCAAGGGTACACCTTCAGCTCCCTCTCTGCCAGCCTATGCTTCTTGCATCCAGGCTCGCAAATCACTATTTTAATAGCAGTATACAAAAAAAGGGTATGTATACCAGTTTTCAAGTATGAATACCAAATCTTGGGTAATGGTTTTTCATTTCAGACACCACTTTTTAAAACAAATTGCTAGCCCTGAATAAATTATGTTTTTTGTAAAAGAACTGTATTAAAGGAAAACTGCACCCTCATATCTTCTAAATGTCATTTACTTCCATGTCAGCAGACAACTCTTTACATGTAGCTGTTGAAGATGTATGCAACTGCTTCATTTAGTTTTCACACTTCATACTAGGCCCTGTCACTCTCCTGGGAGGGTCCATTTCATGGTTGCTGAAATCTCATCGTTCCTGAGAGCTGCATTAGCATATGAGAATCTGATGCGTAATCAACCTTTAAACTCCCCAGTATACCTGTCTGCTTTAGTAGTCTTAAAAGAACCAAGCTGTTAAGAAGGTGTGAAATACCACATTTTCCTTCAGTGAGTTTTACAAGCTCTCCGAGTTGCAATGCAGGTTTTTTCCCCTTTAAACTCCATTCAGTTTATAAGTTTTCAGAGAGTTTTTGCAGGGTATTTGTTATTTTAGTATAGAAATACATGATATAAATGGTTGATCTGACATCATGTTCTCTTATGCTAATGCAGCTCTCAGGGACAATGAGATTTCAACAACCACAAAATGGACCCTCCTAGGAGAGTGACAGTGCCTAGTATGAAGTGTGAAAACTAACTGAAACAGTTGCATACATCTTTAACAGCTACATGAAAAGAGTTGTCTGTTGACACGGAAACAAATAACATTTAGAAGATATGAGGTTGCAGTTTTCCTTTAATGTACTAGTTTGGGTTCAAAGTAATGCCACAAAAGTATGTAAATGTGATGTTAGGGTTTCTAATCCTAACTCCCCACCCTCAATCCCCAAGCAGCAAAAGGAAAATAATTAAAGTTTTAGGTCTCTGGAGTCTTGGCGAATCAGTAGTGGGGTCTTCCTTGGGATCAGGGAAAAGAGTCCATCTGTCAGCCAGTGCCCAGGGCCCTCTGCTGCCTATGGGTATAGATGTACAGGGCCCTATGCCAAGAGAAGAGTTGTCTTCACTATATGTACAATCAAGTTTCATGGCAAGAAATCAATTTAAATAGCAAAACCAAAAATTATGATGTGCATTTAGGGGGGCGGAGCTAGCAGCCCAGCCAGCAGCAGCAGATTTCTGGAGCTCCCTACTCAGATGCTATTTAAATTAATATAATATATAGTTCGGAGCCTAGAACCACTACTTATTGCAAGTCACTGATAGAGGAGGAGATTTTACATTGAGAACACCAATTTAAGCTGAAATGGGGTGCACAAAAACAACTAAGCAAGACTTCTTTCTCCCGCGCTTCTCCAACGCTAAGTTGCCAGAAGACCCACCAGGCCCATCTCAAGCACTAGATTCCGACTCTAACGCAGCTACACTGTCGCCATTGCAAATAGCGGTACAAGCACTCACTAAAACAGTCCAGCAAATGGATCAGAAATTGGACCATTTCTCTGAAAGGTTTCTCTCGATGGAACTTAGATTGGATGCTATGGGGAAACCACAAAATCGGTGGAGGCAACAGCGGGTAAGGTACTCGCTGCCATGGCTACATCCTTGAAGGAACAAGCGGCCTTGAGAAGCCACGTGGAACAACTTGAGAATGCAATGCGAGCTGCCAATGTCAGGATACTCGGAGTACCTGAGGGAACTGAAGGTGACTCCCTACTATTTTATCTCCAATCTTGGCTGGAGGGTCTGATTGAGATCTCAGATTTTAAAATTATCAAAGCCTACCGTATTACACCCAGATGACCCTCCAATGGACTGTCTAACCCTCATACTATTCTCTTTACATTGCGTTCATCGGGAGAAAGAGATCAGTTGTTGGGTACCCTGAGAAACAGGGGTCCAGTTCATCTAGACGAGGCCCGGATTCTGTTTTTTCCTGATGAGTCCTACGCAACTCGCATGAGGAGGAAGGCCTTCGATGGAGTGAAGCAATGCCTTAGGGAACTGGATGTCACCTACTCCCTGGCCTTTCTTGCTAGATTGTGTTTCACGGTGGATCACCGTCAGTACCGCTTCACTGATCCTAAAGAAGTGGGGGATTGTGTAGAGAGACTGATTGCCAAATGGCATCATGAGGAACCCTCCTCAGCAGGAGAAGAATAAGATGAGGACTGATTTGTCTCTAAGGGACAGTGAGCCTGGTTGAATTTGGTATCTGAGCTGCACTGCTTTTCTTTATGTGGTCAGTCCTTGTAGTTTCCCATCTTTAAAGCACTGAACAGAGTATACTAGTGAATTTCTGATTAGTGAACATCTACAATTCACTTCAGTGTTATGGAACAGTTAATTCTTGAAATGTGCATGTATTAGATACTCTTTGTCATCAGTGACTTCATCATTATTGCCTTCGGGTTAAGCGTTTAACAATTTAAAAGTTCTGTGTTCTGAATTATTAATGGGGGGGAGGTGCTTTTTGCCTAAACACAGTTCTAAGTGAACGTTATTGCAGTTAGTTCTGGGAGCGCTGGAGACATGTTCTCCTCTTTTTGGGTGCCAATATTAAATCAACCAAAGGCACAAGCTGGTCTTGGTGTGAGAGGAAGGTTTCTCTTAATACGCATCAGACGCCTTACATTACTTTTACTTTCTATGGACTTATTTCCCAAACTGCGGAAGGCAGCACCTCTTCTCCACTAGAGGGTACTCCAGATCGGAGTTTTCCTTGAGAACATGCTGATGTTAATTTATAAAAACTATCTTTGGTCGGTTTTATCTGTTGTTACACTTTATTATTAACCCATCTACCTTGGGCATTGGCTGCACTATAGCTTCTGAAAGAGATGAACCATTTCTTCCTTTGTCTTAATAGTCTAACCTCCCAGTGCTGTACCAACCGAATAGATAGTCTCAATCCTAAGTAATGTACTGCTATGTCTATAATATGTATACCTATTCAGTAAATGAGTACTTTGTATGCTTATGTACTAAATACTACAAATAAAAAGTTTAAAAAAAAATAATGTGCATTTAAATTTCAAGTTGAGCAACCAATTTTTCCATTGAAACACAAACTCATGGTGTGTGATCAAATTTCATGAAGAGAAACCACTTTTCTGCTGCGAAACCAAAAAATTATGCTGGGCACTCAAATTTCAGGTCACACAACCAATTTAAGTCATACAATACAAAATGTTATTTGCAATGCAGTTTCATATCAAATACAAATTTGAAACCTGGAATGAAAAATTATGATCCGCACTGAAAATTTAATGTCGCCAAACCAATTATAGTCGTGCAATGGGAAATTATGATCCACACTCAAATTTTGTGTTGTGCTACCAATTTCCATTTTCACAAGTTATGATCCAAAACCAAAATGTTGTTTCCAACAGACTTTTTTTGAATTCCAATTTTAAAATAGTTTCACAAGTCAGATTGAGCTTCATACAACCTAAATGGTGCGATACAGAAAAGCATGCCGTGATTCAAAAAATGGGAACGATGTTAATGTGGCTAGGAGAAATATGTAAAACATATTTATAATCATGATTGGCTGAAACAAACCTCAGAATTTGAACCAGCATGTTCTAACAAGTTGAATTCATGTTTTTTTTGGTTTTTTTGATTATGGCTGCTGTAATAAAAGTTTGACTTAGTTTGTTACCGAGGTGAGAAACAAGATGGCAGCTGTCACAAAACAAAAAACCTTTTTGGTGTTATGAGCATGACATCTCACAAAACTAAAAACGGTCTTGTGACACCAAACTTTATCCCAAAAACTATTGAGCATGTTCAGAACAGAAAAAAAAAAACTTTAAATCCTTATAACTCTGGAACTGTTTAATATTTTTTAATGAAACTTTCCAAAAGCACTACCTCTGCACGGCATGCTTCTACCCTGAAAGTTTCAGAAAAAATTCCATTCTGTGTAGGCTGTACATGACAGCAAACCCAAATCCCATGTTAAGTACAGGAAAAAAAAAATAGACATCTACAGGAAAATGACATATGTGGATCTCAGAAAACACACAAGCTGCCATCACAAAACATTCCACAGATTTAGACCTTGCCTCCTAGACAACACATGCAAAATTTAATTTCATCCAACATTGCCAAAGCTGTTAAGGTGGAAAGTTAGGGGTTTAACATAGAACCTCTAACTGAACCCTAACTATGAGTGCTAAGGCTCCCCCCCACCAAAATACATATATCTATATATATATATGTATGTGTATATATATATATATATATATATAACATTATAGTGGCATGGTAGTGCCACTATAGTTAGGGCTGAGTACCCCATTTAAGGTTAAAGTGTGAAATTTTGCACCTTAATAACTGCCACCATACAACAGATTTGTCTGAAATTTGGCAAGCGCAGAGCAATAGCATAGATCTTGGGATCTGCAAAGTTTTGTAATGGTCAGATATACAGATTCTTGGAGTTATAAAGTAATGTTCTGTAGCACATTTACACTTTTTTATGCATTCTTTGCTCGTGCCTACAGGTCGCACGGTTTACGCGACCGGTCTGAAAACTTCAGGGAACATGCAGCCAGGGTCCCTGATGTGCCTTTTGAAGAGTTCATGAAAATTTATTGAACGGTTCTAAAGTTATTCAAAAAACAAATTTCCCATTATAGTCAATGGGAAAAGTTAACAAAAAGTTTGACAGTGTTGCAAATGCAGTTTTTAGTGTAGCAAATGACCTCTGTAGTGTCGTGAGTCAGATATTTTTTTTTCAGTTACTGATCACAGAAATGCTTGGCATTTAAAATTGGGACCCTCTAGGGACACAATTCTTTTTGTGTTTACCTAGTCGAGCTCTGAGGATGCTAGCCATGTCTTTTTTTGGTGGGTTAAACACCCCAGAAATATGTTTTTGAAATTTTTGGGAAAAGTAGTGTTGCAAAGTAGTGTCGAACTTGCGACACTTTCGTTATTTTTTTTTTTTTGAAAGTGTTGTGTTTTGCGACACTACTTTGCGACACTATGGCCAAAATAACAGGAATTCTTTGCAACCCTGCTGCAAAACACTGGTTTGCTCTATTGGGCTGAAATTTTGAAGAAAGAAAGCCAACATCCCACAGATGTGCCTTTCTGTGGTTTGGTGACAAAATATTACAGGGATGCAAAGTTAAGGTACTCTGAATTTGATGCTTTTTCCCATAGACTAACATTGCGGCGTCTGCCGCGCCTTTCGGGGCCCATATCTTAGAAACGCTTCAAGATACGGACTTTTCGTCAGAAAAATGCTTAGACTTGGAGCTAAGTGCAAAACTAGCCAGGAAAGTCATAAATAATATGAAATTTTAATTTTTTTTCCTACTTTGTACCGTTCCTGAGATATAAGCAATTTAGTATTCAAAGTGCTTATTTTCTACTCCGAGGTCCATATACATACATTCTTTGCACTCACTGTGTTTCTCTATGCAGCTGTTGGGTAAAAACAGGGTGTGTGCTTCCGTTACTGTTACAGTTAGTGTTCCCACTTGCATTTCCGTACCCGTTTGTGTTAACGTTCCTATGTATGCCACTGAGTGCATTTCACTTTGCGTTTTCCTTTGTGCATGTGTTTGAGTTACTGTTACCATTTGCATTTCCACTACTGTTTCTGTTTGCATTTTGTTTTGCGTCACCATGTGCATTACCATTTGCGTACACGCTTCCATTTGCTTTTCCTTTGGCGTCATCGTTGCTGTTACCATTAGCATTTGCGTTTCCTATTGCAGTACCGTGACCGTGCACGTTACCATTTGCATTTCCGTATCTGCTTGCATTTGCATTTCCATTTGCATTACCGTTTCCGTGTACGCCACCGTGTACATTACCCTTTGAGTTTTTGTTTGCGATACTGTTAACATTTGCATTTCCATTACTGTTTTTCTTTGCATCTCGTTTTGCGTCACCATTTGCATTACCATTTGAATTTGCGTACGCTCTTCCGTTTGCGTTTCCTTTGGCATCATCGTTGCTGTTACTGTTAGCATTTGCATTTCCTATTGTGGTACCGTGACCGTATGCATTACCAGTTGCATTTCCGTATGTGTTTGCATTTGTGTTTCTGTTAGTGTTACCATACCATCTACGCCACCGTGTGAGTTACCCTTTGCGCTTGCATTTCTGTTAATGTTTGCATTACCATTTACGTTTGCGTCACCATGTGTGTTACCATTTTGCTTGTGTTTGCATTACCATAACCATTATAATGGGACAAAAAATCACATGGTGGGAGCACGGAGCCCTTTGGGCCCGTGTTCCCACCGCCACATTCCATTCACTATTTATAGTCCTCATTCTCAAAAAGAAGGGAAATTCATGGCAAAAAAATCATTTAATGCATCAGTTAGGGTTGTTCCACAGTGACAAAAGTGAGGAAATTCAATGTTAGGGTTGCCACCCCCTTACACCACACCCCAACCCCTCCCCCACCAACAGGCATGGGGGTGTGCGTAGTCGTTGATCCTAACACTCACCCCATTCTCCTATGCTGCACCACCTCAGCTTGTTTACACATGAGATGAGGTAAGAGTCAGGACCGATGACCCCAACACGCACCCAGATGCCTGTTGGTGGGGAAGGGGTGGGGTACAAGGGGTGGCAACCCTAACATCGAATATCCTCACTTTTGTCACTGTGGAACAACCCTAACTGATGCATTAAATGGAGTTTTTTTGCCATATATATATATATATATATATATTATGGTAGCACGGTAGTGCTACCATAGTTAGGGTTGAGGAGCCCTTTTAAGGTTAAAGGGTCAAACTTTGCACCTTAATAACTTTGCCACCGTTCAACGGATTTGCCCGAAGTTTGGAATGCATGATCAAGAACCATACATCTTGGGATCTGCTAACTTTCGTACCAGTCAGGTATACAGCTGCTGAGTTATTAAGCATGATCTGCATGCGCATTTACGCTTTCGGGTGATTTCTTTGCCTCACGCCTACAGATCGCACAGTTTGCACAAGTGGTCCAAAAACTTCAGGGAATGTGGGGCCGGGGTGCCCAGTGTGCCTTTCAAAGATTTCATGAAAAAATATTAAACGGTTCAAAAGTTATTCAAAAAACAAGTTCCCATTATCAGTCAATGGGAAAAGTTAACAAAAAGTTCAAAAGTGTCACAAATGCAGTTTTTACTTTTGCAAATGGCCCTTTTACTTTCGCAAATCCGCCTTTTTGTTTTCAGTTGCTGATCAGAAAAATGCTTGCCACTTAAATTTGGGACCCTCTAGCAACCTAATTCATTTTGTATTCACCTAGTCGGACCCTGAGGATGGTAGGCATGTCTTTATTTTGGGGTAAAACACCCCAGAAATCTGTTTTTCAAATTTCTGGAAAAAGTACTCAAATACTTCGGACTTGCAACACTGTCGAATGAATTTGAAAAAGCTTTCACAAAGTTCGACAGTACTTTTCCAGGCTATGGCAAATTGACAGCAATTCTTTGCCACCCTGCTGCAAAAGAATGTTTTGGTCTTTTGGGCTGAAATTTGGAGGGAATGCAGCCAACATCTCACAGATGTGCCTTTCACTATTTTGGTGAAAAAAAAAATCCAAAGCGGCAAAGTTACCGTACTCCAAATTTGACACTTTTTCCCATAGGATAACATTATGGCATCCGCCGCATTACAGGAATCCTTTGCCGCCCTGCTGCAAAACAACGGTTTAGTCTTTTGGGCTGAAATTTGGAAGAAAGAAAGCCAACATCCCACTGATGTTCCTTTTTGCTGTTTGGTGAAAAAATATTACAGGGCAGCACAGGGACGGCACTCCAAAGCTGATGCTTTTTCCCACTGGATAACATTACGGTGTCTGTCGCGCGCTTCGGGGCCGTATCTCGGAAGCGGTCACGAGATCACGGACTTTTTTTAAAATGCTTAGCCCCCAAAGTGGGGGCTAAATACAAACTAGCCAGGAAAGTCATCATTCATATGAAATTTAAATTTTTTTTCTATGTCATATGGTTCCTGAGATATAAGCAATTTAATATTCCAAGTCCTCATTTTCTGCTCCGAGGCCCATTGTTATGTATACATTCTTTGTTTTCACTGTGTTTTCCAATGCATTTTTTGGGGGAAAGAAGGGTGTGCCCTTTCGTTACTGTTCCAGTTAGCGTTTCCAGTTGTGTTGCAGTTACCGTTTGCGGCACCATTACTGTCTACGCCACCGTGTGCGTTATGGTTTGTGTTTTTGCTTGTGCTTGCGTTTCTGTGTCATTTGGCGTTGTTGTTGCTGTTACCATTACCTGTTTCATTTGCAATTGTGGTACCGTGCATGTGCGTTACGGTTTGCATTTCCGTATGCGCTTGCGTTTCTGTTTCGCTTCTGTTTCTTTTGGTGTTATTTTTGCTATTACTGTTACCATTTGCATTTACAATTGCGGTACCATGACCATGCATGTAACGATTTGCGTTTCTGTACTCGCTTGCATTTGCATTTCTCTTTCCTTCGGCATTATTGTTGCTGTTACTGTTACCATTTGTGTTAACAATTGCGGTACTGTGCCCGTGCACGTTTCGGTTTGCGTTTCCGTATGTGCTTCTGTTCCCATTTCCATTTCTCTTTCCTTTGGTGCTATTCTTCATGTTAAGTTTACCATTTGCATTTACAATTGCGGTACCATGCCTGTGCACATTACGGTTTGCGTTTACGTATGCGCTTGTGTTCGTGTTTCTGTTCCCTTTCACATTCTTTTTGCTGTGACACTTAACATTTCCATTTAAAATACCACTGCCATCACTGTTCGCACTACCAGTTGTGTTTTCGTATGCACTTCAACGTCTGTTTGCGTCACTGTTCGCTTCGGCATCACTTTGCGCTTGCGTTTCTATTAACGTTTCCTTTACCATTTAAGTTTGTGTTACCATGTGCGCTACTGTTCGCGCTTCTGTTTGAGTTGCTGTTCCTATTCGTATGTCACAAGACATCACGTGGTGGGAGTGTGGGGCCCTTTAACTATTTCTCGTCATCATTCTCAAAAAGAAGGGAAATTAGAGGCAAAAAACTCAGTTTAATGCATTAGTTAGGATTGTTCCACAGCGACAGAAGTGAGGAAATTTGGTGTTAGGGTTGAAAGCCCCCCTTGAACCCCCCCAGACCACCCCCCCAACCGGCATCGGGGTGCACGTTGGGGTTGTCGGTCCTAACTCTCACCCCATTCTCCTATACCTCTGTTTCTTCACACATGTGATGGATGAGAGTTAGGGGCGACTACCCCAACGCTGCACCCGATGCCGTTGGGGGTGGGCTGGGGTCCAAGGGGCTTTCAACCCTAACACCAAATTTCCTCACTTTTGTCACTGTGGAACAACCTAACTAATGCATTAAACAGAGTTTTTGCCTCTAATATATATATATATATATATATATATATATATATATAGATATATATATATATATACACACACACACACACACACACACACACACACACACACATATGCGTGGCCATCTTGTTTTCAGTACCTGGTGGAGAAAAAACCTTTTAATTCAAAATTGCATGTCCCTTGGTAAATACCAACTGTTGTGTTTACCTAAACAGGGCCCTAGGAACATGATCCTGGCATCAGATTTTAAAAATAATGACCAGAAATGTGTTTTTCACATTTTGTCCATCTGTACTCTCACAATTTGCAATAGTACAGCATGACACTGTCGTGATTTTGACGGCAGTGAGGCAGCATACTTTCACAAATCACGACATCCTTTCGCGACCACTTTCACAATTTGTGACAGAACTGGCCCCAAAAAAACATGTTTCTGTGGCATTTCATTGCAACCAAATAGTTTAGACTTTTGGGCTGAAATTTACAGGGTAGAAAGGGTTTGCACCACAGATGTTCCTTTTGCTGGTTTTGATTTTAAAATTTACATTGGTTGCATAGTTGCATAGTCATGGCATTCCAAAGTTGAGAAATCTCCCATAGGATAACACTGCAGTGCCCATGACACCTTTTGACGCCTGTATCTCGAAAATGGTTTGAGATACAGATTTTTCACTAAGCACTGTTTAGGTGGACTAAGCATGTGTGCAGGTTGCCAAGTCACGATTACAACTGCAGTGGAATTTTTTTTGAAGTTGCTACAGTTACTGAGATATTGCCAAATCAGTGTTACAAGGGTTACTTGGAATGTCTCTAGTTCTGCACTATGCCACCATAATTATGTGCAGGTGGGAGCGCAGGGCCCAGAGGGCCTGTGTTCCCACATATGCATACTATTGTGCAAAAGTGGGAACTAGGGGGCATGCCATTGTGCAGTGTTGGAAGCACAGGGCCCAAACGGCTGTGCGTTACCACAGGAAGATGAGGGTTCATTACAATGTCTCTTATGGATATATCCAACAAATGGATAACATTACGTATTCATGGCAGCGCTCCCACAACCACATACTAGTTACATTACACTTTTGCAAAAAGAAGGGAAATTTATGGCAAAAAAAACCCTCTGTTTTAATACAGCAGTTAGGGTTTCTATTACAGCTACAAAAGTCTGGAAATTTTATGTTAGGGTTAACACCCTACCACCCCACCCACTCATTTCTCAAACACCAGCCAGCATCACAGTGTGCCTTGTGGTGCGGACCTAACTCTCACCCCATTCTACTATTCTGTACCATCTCGGCTTGTTTACAGATGGAATGGGGTGAGAGTTAGGTCCAACAACCCCAAGGCACACTGCGATGCTGACTGGTGTTTGGAGTTTGTGGGGTGGGGGTGGTAGGAGTGTTAACCCCAACATCAAATTTCCAAACTTTTGTAGCTGAAATAGAAACCCTAACTGATGCACTAATGGAGTGTGTGTTTATGTGTGTGTGTGTGTGTGTATATATATATATATATATATTAGTGGCACGGTAGTGCCACTATAGTTAGGTTTGAGTACCCCACTTAAGGTTAAATCTGACAGCTTAATAACTTTGCCACTGTATGATGGATTTGCCTGAAATGCACAGTCTGGTACCACAGGTCTCTGGATCTGACAAGTTTCGTAATGATCGGATATACGGTTGCAGAGCTAGAGAGCACTGAAAAATGCACAAATTATGCATTTTTGTGCATTCTTTGCTCGCTCCTACTGGTCGCACGGTCTGTGCAACTGGTCCGAAACCTTTATGGAACATGCAGCCAGGGTCTCCGATGTGCCTTCCGAAGATTTCATGAAAAAATATTAAACGCTTCAAACGTTATTCAAAAAACAAGTTTCCCATTATAGTCAATGGGAAAAGTTAACAAAAAGTTCGAAAGTGTCGCAAATGCAGTTTTTAGTGTCACAAATCCACCATCTTGTTTTCAGTTGGTGGTCACAGAAATGCTTGCCATTTAAATTTGGAACCTTCTAGGGACACAATTCTTGCTGTGTTCGCCTAGTCAAGTCCTGAGGATGCTAGCCATGTCTTTTTTGGGGGGGATTAACACCCCAGAAATATGTTTTTAAAATGTTTGTAAACAGTAGTGTTGCACATTCGACACTTTTGAGATTTTTTTTGCGAAACTGTCACAAATCACGACACTGCTTTGCGACACTATGCCAAAAACAATAGGAAATCTTTGCCACCCTGCTGCAAAAGAACGGTTTGGTCTTTTGGGCTGAAATTTGGAGGGAAGAAAGCCAAGATCCCACAGATGTGCCTTTTAGTGGTTTGATGACAACATTTTAGAGGGCTGCAAAGTTATGGCACTTCAAAGTTGATGATTTTTCCCATAGGCTAACATCACGGCATCCGCCTCGCTTTTCGGGGCCCATATCTCGAAAATGCTTCAGATATGGACTTTTTGTCAGAAAAATGCTTGGTCCCCCATTAGGGGGCTAAATTCAAAACTAGCCAGTAAAGTCATAAATAATATGAGATTTTAATTTTTTTTCTACGTCGTACAGTTCCCGAGGTATACGCAATTTAGTATTCCAAGTGTTCATTTTCTGCTCCAAGGGCCATTATTATGCATACATTCTTTGTATTCACTGTGCTTCTGAATGCACCTTTTTGGGGAAAAAAGTGTGTGCGTTTGTGTTACTGTTACAGTCAGCATTTCTGCTTGCGTTTCCGTTAGCATTAGCATTTCCATTTATGTCACCGTGTGCATTACCCTTTGCATTAGCATTTGCGCTTGCGTTGCATTACTGTTACCATTTGCGTTTCCATTACTGTTTTTGTTTGCGTTTCCTTTTGTGTCACCATGTGCATTACCATTTGCGTTTGCATACGTACTTCCGTTTGCATTTCTGTTTCCTTTGACGTCATCGTTGATGTTACCGTAAGTGTTTGCATTTCCAATTGCATTACCATTTCCATTTGTGTATGCGCTTGCATTTGCGTTTCCGTTTGTCTTTCCTTTGGCGTCATCGTTGGTGTTACCATAAGTGTGTGCATTTCCAATTGCGTTACCATGACCATGCTCGTTACCATTTTCGTTTGTGTACATGCTTGCATTTGCATTTCCGTTTGTGTTACTGTTCCCTTTGGCATCATCATTGGTGTTACTGTAACCGTTTGCATTTCCAATTGCGTTACCGTTACTGTTTGCGTATTCGTCACTGTTTGCATTTGCGTTTCTGTTGGCCTTAGCATTTGCGTTTTTGGTAGCATTTCCGTTGTCGATTGCATTACTGTTTCTTTCTTTCTGCATCGCTGTTGCCATTACCGTTTGCATTTCTGTTTGCGTTTGTCTTACCGTTTGCATTTTCATTACCATTTACATTTGCATTTCTGTTGCTGTTACCGTTTGCGTTATCATTTCTGTTTTCATTAACATTTGCGTTGCACTTTTCTTACCGTTTGCGTTACCATTTACCTTTGCATCACCATGTGCCTTACCATTTGCGCTTGCGTTTGCGTTACCGTTACTATTTTGTTTTACCTCACTGTTTCCATCACCATTTGCGTTAACATTACCGTTTGTGTTTTTGCATTTGCGTAGTGCAGTGCAAAACATTGTGTTTTTGCTATTTTTCTGCACTGTCTTCCACGGCATTGGCCTGAATCTTGGCAGGTAGAAAGACCTTTGTTGAAGGAACATGTCAGTTTTTGTTTGGTGAAAAAATGTTGTTCCATTCCAGACTTATGGGCATTTGAAGTTGCCCTGCTTTGCAGTCTGCCATTTTAGTGCATTTTTGGCCATGATTTCCACCATTTTGTGTTGGAAGACTTCTTAAAGGTACAGAAACATAACAACTGAATATCTCTGGAACGGTTTGGTCTTTTCACATGAAATTTGGAGGGTGTTGAGTGGATGTCCTGGAGATGTAAATTATATGGTTTACATGTTTAAAAAATAATTCACTGTGGACATACTGTGTAATGCACTTAACGTTTTGCACATAGCATTTTGCATGGTGCTACTGCCTTTAAATTTATAGTGTAGGTTGCCCTAGTGGCTCAGAGGTGCCTTGCAGTGGTTTTGCATCTAAAACATTAACAAGTGCAGAATTATGCCACTGTGATGAATGAAAATGCGGTTCATTATACTTCAATAACTTCTGAACCGTGTGTCTGATTTGCCTGGCATTTGGAATGTACACAGATTTATAATTCATCCTTCACTGTATCAATATTCGGGCCACTGGCACTTACAGTTGCTGAACTGTGTATATTTTATGTTATTTTCTTGTGGCGCTGGGCGACTGTTGAACGGATGTACACACAATTCTGGACACACGTTGTGCCATGGTACATCTCTTAATTTACCAATTTTCATTTCAGTCGGTCATACAGTTTTTGCACAGTGAAGTGACAAATAATCACATGGTAGGAGTGTGGGGCCCTTTGGGCCCCGTGCTCTCACCACCACATTCCATTCACTATTTATAGTGCACATCCCCAAAAAGAAGGGAAATTCATGGCAAAAAAAATCCATTTAATGCATCAGTTAGGGTTGTCCCACAGTGACAAAAGTGAGGAAATTCAGTGTTAGGATTGCCACCTCTTGCACCCCACACCCACCCTGCCCCCACCAACAGGCATCGGGGTGTGCATTGAGGTCATCAGTCCTAACTCTCATCTGATCTGATGAAATATTTAACATACAATAAAAAAACTAGCATAAAAAATAAAAGTCAATTACATATTTGCAATAATGCAGGTTCACAATAATTATGATTATGTGTTGCAGTGCTTTACAGTGAGGTTCACAGTAGGACGGTCATGTCAGATGAATCTAATTTAATTTTTTGACTGGGTAACCAAAGTAGTGGACCAGGGAGAGGCTGCGGACATGGCCTACCCAGACTTTAGCAAGGCATTTGACACAGTCCCACACAAAAAAGATTAATACACAAGCTAGCTAGCCTTGTGGTGGGTCCCAAGGTGATAGCCTGTGTAAAAAATTGACTGGACAACAGGATACAGAGGGTAAGTAAGCAATAATACCCAACAGGGTGGGTGGCACTGGGCTATACCGGACTGCTGAGGGGTGTAATGAAGCCTGATGCCGTAGGCAGAGGGCCTTCTAGCCCCCTGGAAGGCCTGGTACAGCCCATTCAGCCCACCCTTGAGGGTATTATTGCACTTAGAAAATGGGTCACTGTAGTATATACATTGGAAAATATAATAACTGTTATGTTTAAATGTTAAAACTTTTGTGCATTTCATTTATTTTGTAATAAGATAGTTCCTCCGCCTGCATTAGATCGCTGTGTTATTTTTTGAACAATGGGACTTTTGGTCTACTGGACCCTCTGTAGTTGGGACTCTGGAGCTGGATATCATGGCTACCCCCCACCACACACACACATATACACAGACACACACACACGGCCAGGAAGCAGTATCACAGTTAGTGTGGTGAATGGTGTCCGTGTGCTTTTGATGTGTTTTATTGATTTCCTTTGTGCAGTGGCTGTCCTATGTGGCTCAGTGTCTCCATTGTTGTTTATATAGTGTGACTGTTGCTAAGTGAAGGCATGGCTGGGAGACTGCAGCCATTTCAAATGTGTCCAATCGGGAAATAGGATTCTCCATGCCCATTTTGTAATAGTGAATGGAGTCTACTCTGAAGAAACGGGGGTTACTAGCAGAGTACTGTATGTTTCAGTACTGGGACAGGTCCTCTTTAATGTTGTTATAAGTGACATTGTGGAGGGACTTGAAGGAAAATAATGTCTCTTTGCAGATGACACAAAGATCTGCGACAGGGTCAATACACAAGGAGGGGTGGAATGGATGAGAAGGGACTTGGCAAGGTTGGAGGAATGGTCAGACGTATGGCAGCTTAGATTCAACACAAAGAAGTGCAAAGTAATGCATCAGGGAAACAAAAACCCAGGGAAAGAGTACACGTTGGGGGGTGAGATACTAACAACAACAAAAATGGAAAGGGACCAGTGGGTAGTCATGTCAGATGACCAAAAAGTGGGCAAGCAATGTGAGAAGGCAGTAATGAGGGCTGGTAGGATACTGGGATGCATAGAGAGAGGCAGTTATTATCCCTCTGTACAGACAGTTGGTGAGAACCCATCAGGAGTAGTGCTTAGACAGGATGGAGGCTGTCCAGAGGAAGGCAACTAAGATGGTGCAGGTCTGCACCAGAATACATATGAAGAGACACTAAAGGAGCTTAATATGTATGCCCTCGAGGAGAGGAGAGGAAGGAGAGGGGGGACATGATGGAAACTTTAAAGTACCTCAGTGGAATCAACAAAGTCCAAGACGGTAGCATCTTTCAGGAAAAGAGATGTACAAGAACAAGGGGACACAATTTGAAGATAGAGGGGGTTGGGAGGTTCAAGAGCAATGTGAAGAAGTATTTTTTTTCACAGACAGGGTGGTGGATGCATTGAACAGGCTTCCTGAGGAGATGTGGGGTCTAAAACTGTGGGAGAATTCAAGAATGCTTGGGACAGACATAAGGCAATTTTTGTGGGGGTAGGAAGAAATAGGCTGTAGGTTAACTAGGATCTGCAGCTTATCCTGTAGGTAGGAAAATGGACAGACTAGGTGGGCCAAGCGGTCCTTATTTGTTTCTATGTTTTCATTGTACTCTAGCATGAACCTGTCAAACACAGTACTAAATATTCTGAAAGTTTCCTGGAAACAGTTCACAAGAAAATCCTATTCCTCAAAATGGAAAAGATTTTCAATTTGGTGCTAAGGTAAAGGAGGTTCTTCCCTGGAACCTGATTTAACAGCTATTCTGGATTATTTAGAACATCTGCACTCAAGTAGATTGTAGACTTCATCACTGAAAGTGTACTTAGCAGCAGCATCAGCCTTCCTACGTACAGGGAAGCCAAAATCTCTAGTCTTACACCATGTTCAAAAGATTTTTCAAAGGCTTCCTTCACCTGCAACCACCAGTTAGGGAACCTGTTCACCCTTGGGACCTAAATATATGCATGGCACAACTAGTACTCTGCCTGCAACCCAGTCCCTTCCAGTATAAATTTAAATAAAGAAAGAAAATGCCTGTTCCATCTATTGTCCTGGCATTACCCTCTGCCACTTGGGTGACCTGATGGTAAGCACCATAAAGTGAAGGGGCACTACTTCCTGCTTTGGCACCAAACCAGTGCATTTCAGATCTGAAAACCATTTATGAATCTCCATGGCCCACACACCTTGGCCCCGGGCCCAGGCCTTCTCAACCCTTTCCATCGGGGGATCCTGCCACCCCCCCCAACTGTTGTCCTGGCTCGAAGGCTTTCCTGCTGTCTTGTCGTCAGCTGTGCCCTGATCTCTTTATTCCATGGGTAATCAGTCATATCCAGGGTTCTAACAACATGAATTCGATAGTGATGTCAGGCAAGTGCACAGCTCTGGCTTGAGGTGTTGCTTCAGAGACAGAATGTAATTCAAACTCTGCTTTGTGGTCATGCTCCCCCTTGTCTTTTAATGTTAGATTTGTTATCTCCACTGGAGAGATCAGGTGCCTCTGAGTCCTTTTCCTGTCCTCCCAGCTAAGCTTTTTTGTTTATTTTATTTAAAACATCAGTGCAAAGTTTATTTCAGTTAGTTTTTTGACACTATGTGTTGACTTAAAAAGCGGTTTCGTGTTTTTGTTTATTTCTGCATTTTTTTCCTCCTGTTTCTTGTTGGTTCTTGTAACTGGAGAAATCTCAGTAAGTTATGGCTCCTGCCATGTGTGAGAGAGCCACATTTCATAGTAAATGTAAGAAACAATATCAGTATACTTTATTTTACAGTAGTTTTACTGCTTTTCTAACCTTCCTCGTGGCAGGCCATTTTTTAGTCAATTGGCATAACTGAGAGACCCAGAAAGAAAAACAGAGCCTACAGGATTTAAAAATTGTGAATCCTGGGCCCAATTTTTAAAAGTAAAACTATGATGCAAGGTGCATCATAGTTTGCGTCAAATGGGTATGACGCAAGTGGCACCTTGTATCAGTGTGTGGCAATCTCAATTTTCAAATGCCAGCTGGGGTAAAATTGAAATGCCATATGGCAAAGTCCCACTGCACACCAGGTCACAAGGTGGTTGCACCATGGTGGGGCTGCACCATCCCCTTGTTTGCTATTCTAAAAGCCCCACTGTGGTTGCAACACAGGGCTGTCTTTAGATCAGCCAGAAGGTCCAAGGGCCCTGTGCCACTGACTGGCAGGGCAGCGATTGGTGGGGACTTGAAAGGAGGAGACCTGGGGCCAATAGAGCCCTGGTGGTACCATTGGGGGGGCAAAGGGGGCACGGCAGCAGTGGGAAGGATGTGTGGAGGGACCAGGGTGAGATGCCATGCACTGTACCACACGGCCGATTGGGTCAGATGGGGGGGATATGGCTTGATCAGCATGTTCCAGACCCTCATGGACAGTAGCCCTGGAACCTGCTCCACAGGAGCCTCAGGCGCAGGCATTTTCATTGGGCATCCTCCGGCTACCACACATGGGGCTCTGTACCTGGGTAATGTTGGGGTGCCGGGGGACGTTCCTGGCCACCACATGCACCCTGCAGCCTGCACCCACTGCCACTCACTGCCTTTAGGGGTCTATGGGTCTTGTGGGGCAGGTGCCAGGGCTTCTGTCCATGGGTTCCTGAACATGCCAGTTCAGAGGTCCCCTCCACCTGGCCCGATTGGCTGTGTGGCACGGCACATGGCACCCCCCAGTGCCAACACATGTCCCTCACACTGCCACTGTGAAAGCAGACCATAATGAGCTTGTTTTAAATGCTTAGGCCCTGACCATGATTTTGACCAATCTATATCATCTTCATCCAGGGGTTTTGCCTTGGAGAGTGACCAGAATGCTAATGACAGAATTTAGAATTATGTTTAAACTTGACACTGTGGTATAGGGCTGCAAGTTTGTCCTACAAAAGAGTCAACCACTTCAAACTCCAGGTGTTTCATTCTTTTAGACTGTAGTGACCAGTTAGGTGAAATAGGTGGACTTTTGGTTTGACTGGTTCACCCTGGTCTAAATGGTGCAGACCAGGCAAACCAGTCGAACCACAAACCACAGATCACTGCTGAAACAGTTAACTATGACACAGTGTGAGTCACAGCCTCATTTTGGAGCTAGAGTCAGCTCGACCACATGAGCCAGCAAGAAAGCTCATTCACTCACTTGTAGTCCAGCTTTTAAGTAGCTCAGGCAGGGCTGTGATTCACTTCTAGTCAGATTAGCTAGGAAGTTCTTCAAAGCAAAGAAAATCTTCAAACGTTCAGCCTACACTAGTTCTGCAACAGTAGGACTACTGAGTGGTATATTTAGCAGAATAAAAGAACTGAAAAAAAAAAAACAGAAACAAAAAAGCAGGCAGCAGGCGTCTAGGAGCAGGGTTTACCTGAGAGGGGAGATCCGGGGAAAAGTTCAACCTGCATTCCAAGGAGCAGCAAATCCCCAGCAAATTCAACTCCCAGGGCTAGCAAAAATAGGAAAGAACTAAACTCTCACTGGTTTAGTTCCTGGATATGGGCCAGAAATATAAAGCCAACAGACCAGAGGCAAAAAAGTTATTTTATTTGTTATTTACTATAACTTGGATTACATGACCTATGAGCCAGAGGCTATTTCACACAGGTTCTGCATCAGAGAAAGAGACAATAAACACAAACTAATGAAACAGAAATTATATACATCAATTTAAACATAAAAAATACTCAATTATACACATGGGAGACAAATCTGTGCAAAGTAGCATTAGCGTAGTATAGGAAGGGGAAATGAGCTGCCTAATTCTGGCCTTGTCGAAAAAGATCTGTGGGGGTGGAGTAAGAGATGGAGGTGGGGGAACAGACATTGCTGGCATGGGAGTAAGAGTGATTTAGAAGGGAGCAATCATAACTGCTAGGAGTGGTGAGGTGCCGATGTAGTTCATGTTTGAAAGGGCTCAATTTTGGAATTGCCAGAACTGCAACAGGGAGGTCATTTAGCCATGTGGGCACCCGGTAAGCAAATGACTGCTGTGCCTGTGAAGTTGTCTCCCCCCCCCCATGTTACTAATGTGCAAGCACGTGCCCCTTTTGTACAATTGTATGTCAAAAATGAGAAGTTATATGTACTCAGTTCTGAGAGTGAGCTGTTAGGCTTATGCTGCTGGGTCTGACTTTTTAGAGTGCCCCACCCATGTCAGTCCACACTGGAAACAAAGATCGAATGTCCACTACTGGAAATGGGATTGGGAAGTATGGTTGTTTCCACCCACAAGATGGTAAACACTCAAAACCGAGTGGTCCCCCAAACTTGGTCAAGTTACACACTGGTGAGGCAGGCAGCAAGTCTCATTTTTCCTCAGAGCACAAAGGCATTGATTTTTCAATAGTCAGCATTCAAACATGCTGATCGCTTTGTTAAAAGATATCTAGGACATTACCTCTTTTCTTTCTGGGAATTTCAGGTGAGGTTCCTCACCCTAGCCCCAGCCAACCTCTATCATGCCATCAAATTGGGGTTACACATAATGACTGGACCGTCCACACTCTCTAGGGCGCTAAATGCGTCCACTATAAATGCAAGCTCAGCACGTATTTGTGGTGAGGCTGGGGCTCGGACTGGAGTATTCTAGCCTAACCTCTCTGCACATACACCAAGAGACAGCAACACAAAAATTGCTAGTCTCCCTCTCTGTACTCTCATTTTTGTTTAACTTGAAATACAGACATCTGATTAAAGAAAACATTTCACTTTCAAAGGTCACAGACTGGAAACTGTCTCTTATCTCCTCACAGGACTGCTAACATTTGCAGTGTCAGTGGTTCAGTAGGTAGCACACTCACTTCTGAGGCTGGGAGATCAGAGGGCTGTGGGTTCAGTTCCCACATCTGGCACTTGGGTTAATATCCCAGTACTGACACTGTAGTGCAACATGAGAGGGGTGCTGCACTTCTGAGGTGCCGTCTTTCGGATGAGATGTTAAACCGAGGTCTCATCTGCCTGGATTGGTGGTAGTTCAGGTGGATGTTAAAGATCCCATGGCACTTATCAAAAAGAGTAGGGAATTTCCTGGTGTCCTGGCCAAATTTCCCTCATTCACTAAAAAAAAAATACCACCAACAGCTTAATCTGGTTCAAGGTCAGTTGGCATTCATCTGTAGCCCCCTCCCCCGGGTCGTGCCTGAAAATAGGCAGGATTTGTCTAGTGCACTTACCCGGTCAACTAAAAATAAATAAAACATTCTTCTGCTCTAACAGGGGATTGCCTCTTGCACTCACAGAACTGCTGTCCCATTCTTCTTTCTCTGTGAAATGACAATCTGTTGTCCTGGCATCAACAGTCACCACCACTCTCAGAACTCAGAGTACATATAACTCTCAGAACTCAGAGTACATATAACTGCTCATTTTTGACATACAGATATAAAAAAGGGGCACATGTCTGCACACTAGTAACATGGTGGGAGGGGGACACAACTAGGGCACCATGGCAGAAAACATGGGTGAGTTATGGATGGTGACCTGGTGCTGGTGGCATGACATTCCACCATAATCCATTTACATAGTGGTACAATGCCTTACCACCAGGTGGCATTACTAACACAGCAGGTAGAACCACGTGGGTGGTTGATCGCACTGTTAGATAACCTGTTGTCCACAACCATTGGAGGTTCTGTAGACTGTTATGACAGCCTCAGTCTCCCACAACCCTGATTCCATGTGAAAAAAAAAATGTTTCCCATGAAATTAGGGGTGGAAAACATGTAACAAAAGTGTTTTCTTCAAGAAAACCCCCAAAACTCACCACAGAACATGTACACCCCCAGACCCCTGGCTTTTATCTGTCCCTTTTCAAAAATGTCATATTTAAACACCCTCCAAACAGAATTTTGGCTACGCCTCTGCCCCCATTCAACAACCAAGAAACATAATTTGGAAAGCATATCCTTTGTGCCAAGATCTCTTGATCCTGAAAATGTCGTGTAGATTGGTTCTGTGAGAGCAAAGTTACAGAGGTGCAAAACCTAAAAGTCTCCATTTTTGAAAATGTTAAGACTTTTTTTGCCATCTGACAAAAAAAAAGAAAAAAAAAGAAAAAGAGGCTTTGAAACCTGAAACTTTCAGGTTTGATAGAGGTTAGTCCAGGGTGTGCACTTTTGTTGTTTATAGGTCCAAATGTTAAGTGTTTTTTTAAATTATTTAAGGAAAATATTAAGGAAAAAGTTACGTTTGTGAGCATGCGAAGTTCAAAAAAATCAATGTTCTACAAATAACTGAACTTTTGCAACAACAGCTGGTTGCATTATACAACACAGCTGTCATTTACTAACAAACAGCAGCTGTGTCTTATAGCAGCCCTTGCTGTGTCGTGACTTGTATGTCAAGAACGGGGCTACTGTCATTATAGCCCCACCATGCTGACTGTGATGTGTTAATAAAGAGTATCTGCACACTGGGAACCCAATCCCTGGTGGCAGTGTATTCATTTATTTATATTATTTGTTGTGTAATCTGACACTGGGATGCCCACTCCCAGTGTTGGATGCGCCCTTCCACAGCCCGTTGCTTAATTTCATAAAGTGCATCTGTACACCAGGGGCCCCAATCCCCGGTGGCAGTGTATCTATTTATATTATTTTATGTATAATCTGACATTGGGATGCCCACTCCCGGTGTTGGATGCCCCCTCAGCCCTTTGTTTTATTTCATAGTTGCTGACATCAGTGGGCCCAATCCCCATGTCGGCATTTACAAGTCCCCCCCCCCAGCAGTGTGGGACATTGGGAAGCCCACCCACAGTGTCCCAAAATAATGTAATTAATTTCTTCATTCCTGAGAAAAAGCAGTCTCCTGATGTCATTTTTTTAACCTGAAATAAAGATAATGGTCCCTTGTCGTCACTGCTGACCACATCCCCCCATCCTGACCCTCCCACTGAGCACCCACTACCCCATGCCCCCTCTTACCCTATATTTAACTCCGAGGCTATACACTGCCATCCTCTGTGGACTGAGACATGTCTGCACTCTTCAAAGCTGAACCGTGAACTGAGGAATAAAGGTAAGTGCATTATAATGTATTTCAATGAAATTTTGAACTTATGTCCATAACTTTGCCATTTCTAGGAATTTTTTCACCAAATGTTAAACATAAACTTTTTGGGACCCCACCTCATGAACACTGGCACCATCATTTCATTAATCAGGCCCAGAATGTGATTTTGCAGTCACTGTGTGAAATCACCTTTCAGGACTGAATAATAAAATTTCACTGCCAGTGCTCATGAGGTGGGATCCCAAAAAGTCCATGTTGAAAATCTGGTGAAATAATTCCTAAAAATGGGCAAGTTACAAGCGTTCATTGAAATACTGACTCCAAATTTTCAACATAGCCATTTTTTCACACCACCTCATGCACAGTACAGCTGTCATTTTTCACATCATGGCAGAAACATGTTTTTGCACCTGTGGCATGGAATGCCATTTTGGCACGGATATGAAAATTTTCACCTACCGAGCTTATGAGGTGGGATCATGAGAAGACTATGTTGAAAGTTTGGGGCCAAAATATTAAAAAACAAAGATTTTATTAAGTAATGTTGTTTGCAGGGATGTTTGTTGCACCACAGGAACATGCTGTCTTACCGTACCAGTGAACTGAGTTCAGGTGTGAACTCAGTAAGCCGGTTTAATGGGACAAGGCTGATGGGGAAGATGCTGCAGCATCCTGTACCAGCCCCTGCCTGGGTAGGGATGGAGCAGTGTTTTGGCTCAGACACCGCACCCTGTGGTGGGTCAGGGAACCTCACCCACAAGGCATCGACATGCGTGCCGGGGCCTGCTGAGCCCATGCACTGGGTCAGGACTGTCTTCAATATTATATTTATGTCATTTTGCGCAGGTCCCGAAGGGACCTACACAAATGAGGCTACAATTCCAGTATCTGAAAAAGAAGGGAAATTCATTGCAAAAAATGAAGTTAATGCAGACATTAAGGTTGTAGAACACAAAATGTACAAAGAAGGGAAATGAAAATCATTAGGGATTTGGGTCTCCGGAGTATTGACAAATCAGTAGTGGGGTCTTTGGGATTGTCAACCCTAATGCCTACCCCCTCCCCTGATCAGACGAGGTCAAATGTGATGTCTTCACACAGGGCCCATACTGTATCACTATGAGGCACTAGGTTGGAGCTAGATCTTGTGCTTCAGACAGGAGGTTACGGGCTAGGGGAAGGGGGTGGGCATGCTTTTCTTTTCCCTTATTTGTGTGGTTGTTTTCTACATCCTAATGTCTGCATTAACGTAGTTTTTTACAATTAATATATATAAGGGATATGCTACCCCCCCAGTGAAAATATTAGCGATATTTTTTGTTAGCGTACTGATTGACCGGATGACATCACGAGTGGCAAAGCCACAAGTGATGTCATCATGTCGATTAGCTTGAGAACAAAAAATATTGCCGATATTTTCACTGAGGGGGTTGCATGTTCCATTTATGCCATACCTCCTCTTCTTTTTAGTCATATTTGGTGATTTTAGTAGTGTTTGTATGTATTTTTTGCTGCTGTGGGATTGTGTTTTAAGTTTTTTCAGTTTTTCTTATAGGGATGAATAGGGCAATTCTGATTAGCTAGCATATTGTGGGAACTTTTTTGTAATTAATTCTTTATTTGGGTTCCCACATAAGTAAGGAAGTGTTTAGGTAATTCTGATTGGCTGGGACACTGTGGTATTTTTTTAATTGGCTTCTTGTTTGGAATCCCATGTGGGTAAGGCAGTTTGATTGAGTGGTGCTGTGTTGTCTGTGATGGGTTTTGATTGGCTGCTATGGTTTATTTGGGCGGGTGTATGTGTTTAGCGTTTTTTCTGATTGGGTAGCTGGTTATTGATTGATGTATAAATGTAATTGCATATTGGGCATTAGTGATGTAGCTGGATGGAGAGTGTTGAGAAGTCAGGAGTGCTGCATGCGTGGGAAAGTTCGTCATGACGCAGGAAAAGTTGTGGCCTTGGAGCAGTCGTTGAAGCCTGGGACATCAGTTTTGGAGGAGGCAGAGTTGTGTCACTGTTCACTGGGGAGACAGATCTGGATAGTGCAAGGACCAGAGTTACTTCGAGAACCGGGATTCTTCAAGGACCAGGATTCTTTAAGAAGGCTGCCATACTTCAAGAAGGTGTTGCTCTTCGTTCATTTAGATTACTGGTCTCTTCGGAGATGTGGATTAGTTTTTTGGGGGTCTCATCAGAGACGTGGATTACTTTTTGTTTTTTATTTGTTTTTTGTCTCATCAGACATCAGCAGTTTACAATATTTTGGGTGAAAGTTTATGGCTTTCGTGGATTGGAGTGCAATTCCCTTTCAAGATTTCATTGGAGATTTATGGATTTTTTTTTTATTAGTTTTGAAGACTTTTTGTGTTTTGTTTCTGGGTTTTTTTTGCCCTTTTTTGGGGTGGGGGTTGCAAAGAAGAGACCTGGACAGGGGATGCACGTTTAACAGTTTATTGCTACAACAAAGTAACACTGCATTAAATTACCTTTTTTTTTTGTGACAAAAGGAGAAGAGAAGATTTTTAAAAGCGGTATTTAGAAGTAGGAATGCATTTATTTAACAGTAGGTAAATTGCTGTAGAAGTATTGAAAAATGGAGTGTAACATGTAGAGCTGTTTCTTGGTGTCCTTTTATAGGTGCAGGAGGGTCTTCCGTTTTGCTTCTCTTTTACAGGTGCCCATTGATGGAGGAAGTTGTTATCTGTGGGGAGAGAAAATAGGATTTTTTTAGTCAACATTGTTTTTATATTTCAAATATTATGCAGTCTACATTTTTTTTGCCAGATTTCTAGCACTGTTCCACTGTAGTTATGTTACTGTGAAAAGGTTGAAATAAATACAAGAAGACTAGTTTTAGGTTTTAAATATTTTTATTTCTTCTTTTTTCCATTATGTTTTGGTAGTGTACTATATTGTTTTATGTCTTTACCTTGATCTAATCAGAGTCGTTTCTTCAGTTATGTTCACTCTTTTTCTTTTGTTTTGGAGTATTTTGCTGTCTGTAAGAGGAAAGAAAAATGAATGTCAGTATGCATGCTTTTATGTATTTTTTGCAGGTGATCGTCTTATTATTTTCCTTTGTCTGGCTGCGGTGATCTTTTAATCTACCCCGCAGACCCTGTATTTAACAACCTCCTTTTCTACTTTCAGCAAGCCGACGGAGCCAAGACTGTTACAGGCTCCCCCTCCCCACCAGCTGCTGACTCAAGTCCGCCTCAGGACAACATAGATATGGGCTCCAATTCTAGTCAGAGGAATGCTGCTACCCATTGCGGCTGCTGCCCCCCCCCTCCCGCCTCTGAGTGGGTACTTGCTAAGTAGCCAGCCATCATCACGTGACCTGCCATGTGCTTCCTGCCTCTCAAATTGTGCTTCCTGTCTCTCCTAATGCTATCTCTCCAATTCTCCATTAGTCATTTATGTGCTCTGACCACTAGCGGTCACTAGTGATCCCCTTTACACGTAGTAACATTATACGCACCCTCCTCTAAGTTATCCCACCCATGCTGGGGCATTTCCTCATCCCCACACTTGCCTTGATGTTTCCTGCACTTATTGCTCTCTCATTTCTTCCCTCCTACTACTCCCCAAGCCAGCTTTGCACTGATGCCCCTCATAGCTCAGTTGGCCATAGTCTGCAGCACTAGCATCTAAGCCACTCAGCAAGCTACTGTGATACTCTTCCTCCACCTCTGTTATCTTGCACACCTGGTGGCCGCAAGGGGTACTACACCTGTCAGTCACCCCCTCCATAATATCCTACGCTACCTTGTGGCTGAGGTGCGTTGATCACATCTTCATAAACATTCCAGTCCCACTTGTCACTACATACCTAGTTATACCTAACCTTGCATAGCACACAGCCTACTCAGTGAGCCATACAACAATTTGTAACACAAATGGACACACTCAAACTTCTCTTCTCCATTCTCTTCTCCGGGGGCTGAAACAATCACGGGATTTAAGAATGCATGGGATAGACATAAAGGAATTGTGGAGATCAGGGGTAAGGGGCAACAGACTTCCTGGAAAACATAAACTGAACTTACAAACTTAAATGGGCAGACTGGTTGGGCCATAGGCCCTTATCTGCCAACACTGTCTATGTATCTATGTATTTACGTTGCCTTGTACTTCCTTACCTCAGCTCCCACAACCCTAAACCCTAATTGTATCTTCCAAGGCCCCCGCTCCCACTGTCACTTTCCCCTACCCTCAACCCCCAGCCCAGCCTTCACCCTGACTGTTGTCTGCCTCGCTTCCCCCCTAACCAGCGTCAATATCCTTCCCCACAAATGATAACATGGATTTCCCTCATCTGGTATGTCAGATCCACTTCTAAAGCCGTCCTATCCACCAAGAGAAGTAAGCTCCCTGCTACATACTCATTTCTCCTCCTCATCCTACTCCTTGCAGGGGACATTGAATCTAACCTGGGACCACAGTTGGAACACCAACCTCTAAACCCTCACAAAGGCCTCTTTATAACCCACATGAATGTCAGAAGCCTTCTGCCCAAATTAGACCAACTAAAATGCTGGAGGACAGAACATATCCATGACAGTCTGTACCTGACAGAAACCTGGCTATCTGCAAGGTCCCCAGACTTCTCACTTAGCCTCCTGGACTACACACTGCTATGGCAAGACCATGGCAAGAGAGGCAGAGGAGTGGCAATCTACGTAAAGCAACTTCTATCCTGCTCGATCATCAAAAGGGAATCATGCCAAGACTCCCACGAACTCATCCTCACTTAACTCACCCTCCTCGCCACACTCCCAATATTTATAGGGGTGATCTATGCCTCACCTTTACTGGCCTGCAACTCTCTCATTTCTTGTCTTGCCACCTTACCCCCTCTAGCAACACAAGGGAGGTTGATACTACTGGGTGACTTCAACTTGGACTGGCTTGCCCTCTCCACTAAGGCTCACATCTCCAAACTTGAGCCCCTCAGTCTTACCCAGTTGATCACAGAACCCACCCAATACAACCCACACTCCCAAAACCATTCACTAATTGACTAGATACACTCCTCTCACCCACAAAGAATGACCTCATCTGGCGTACTTGTGAATGCCCTGTGACCACTGCATCACATACTGCACTAGGAAAACCCATCTAATTAAATCAGCCCCAAAATACATAAAAATATGCCCTCTCAATGCACTTGATGCTGACGCGCTCCTAAATGACCTCAGACATGCCGACTGGAATCAGATATATTCTGCATCAGATGTAGACTCTGCCCTAGCCTGGTTCCTGCATATATTTACATAAGTTTGGGACTCCCATGCCCTACTGAAGAAATTGAGGGTAAAGAAGTGCCACCACCCTTGGATCTCAGCACATCTCTTTGCCCAATGTAAAGCATGGGGTAAGGCTTGGACCTGTTTCAAATCTTTACCTACCCCACAAGCCAGGCAAGTCTATAACTCCCTCCACAAGGAGGTGGAAGACTAGGTTTGCTGGCCAAGGCACCTAGCTTCACCTGAGCTCTTTTCTTCTAGGTTTCTTGAAAGGACAGAGCAAAGGACCTTACCGGAGCAACAATAAGGATTAAGGCTTATTTTGGCTAGGAATGTTTACTGTGTGTTGTTATTTTTATTTTGTACTCACATGGATTGTTACTGTTTATTGCTAACATTTTATTGCTTCATTTTTCTCTTATTCAAATTGTTGTTGCTGGGTATACATTCTACTGCATTATTACAGGGTGTGCCTACAGGTGTGTGCTTACAGATTACTGCTGTAATATTCTGATTCAAATTGTCTTTTGCAAGGTATATCTTCTGTTACTGCTTTATTTTTCTCTGTAGCAAAGTGTTTCTTACAGGGTATATCTTCTGTGAAATTATTACAGGTGGTGCTTTACAGATTTCACAGTTTTATCTGTCATTAGGATAAGCTTTCAGGGCTACTGCATTTGTTGCTGGCTGATTGTTTCTGCTCTTACCTCCTTGTTTCTTTCATCTGTGGTTCTTCTTTTTTCAGCAGGGGAAGGGCCCAGCCACCCACCCCCATCCCCAACCACCCCACACTATACTCCTTTTATAGGGTAGCACAGTCATGACATTTCCTGTAGCGAAGCAGGAAGGGGCGGATCAGATGGGTATCCACCCAGTGACCTCATTTACAAGGGCACCTGTAATTTAACTTGTTATAACAAGTTATGCAAAAACAAACAAACAAAACACAAATTCAAACTTTTGCTTTCATTTTCTTCCTTCCAATTACTCTGACCAGGTTATAAACCCAGCAACTTACCTGGAATGGACATCATTAACTGCAGGCACTATGGAACACTTTTCAGAAGAGCAGTTTTACAGGATTTTGGACACTGTCATACATGCCAGGCCATTGGAGATCTAAGAGCTCAGCTCCAGGCAGCATGGGCAGAGATTGCACGCCTCAAATTGCATATTCAAGAGGAAGTATATTATAAGAACCACCTGCTATTTCCCCAACATCCAACAGAAGCACCTCGACCGCAGAGGGTTGTTGGTCCGGGAGGTTGGCAGGTGGTTAGGAGGGGCAAATTGGGTGCCCCATCACTCGGTGCTCTCAAACATATCCCCTCCAAAAACCATATAAAAACTACCAACAGGTATCTGCCTCTATCTCCAAAATCAAACAAAGGGGCAGAGGACACTGCAGAGCAGGACACTGCAGCACAGGAGCTAGCACCACAAAATGTGCCCAAAACAGGAACCAAAACAAAAACAGCAAAACGGAAATCCAAAAAACTTCTGATCATAGGAGACTCCATGATTCATGGAGTTGATAAGTATCTCCAGGCAGTGGTAATGGTCAGATGTCTCTCAGGTGCATCAGCATGGAGAGACACTGACCGCATTGTTAAAATTGTTCAGGAAGCAGGAGTAAACATTGATGTCCTGGTACACATAGGGACTAACAATCTTGCCAGCTGGTCAGTTGTGGAGACCAAGGAACACCTAACCAGGCTAAGTGACAAACTATCATCAATTTCGTCCAGCATCTCCTTCTCTGAGATTCTGCCAGTCTGGGAGAGGGGGACAGATGGATGGAAGGTCAGAGAAGGGGAGATAGGGGAGCTAAACATGTGGCTCAAGAGCTGGTGCCAGGAAAAAGGACACAGATTTGTAGGAAACTGGCAACAGTTTTGGGAGCGAAAGTTCTTTAAATTTGATGGACTGCATCTGACTAAGGAGGGAGTTAGTGCATTAGGGCAGAAGTTTGATGTCTTTGCAGAATATTTAAACTAGCAAATGGGGAGAGGGGTGCAGCACCCGAAACGTCGAATGGGAAGAATGCTCCTCCCCCTCAGCTAGTGGTCAAACAGGAGTTCAGCATGTTTGTAGTTCATTTGCATCACCAGGTAAAGAAAAAGGTCCAGCTCCCCACACGATGCACAGGGGAAATGCCAGACCTCGCCCAACAACTAACACTGAAATCTGACCAATGGAAAATCATGTACACAAATGCTCACAGTCTGGGAAACAAGATCCCAGACCTGCAGGCAACAATGACAGAGGCTAAACTGGACATAGTAGCCATTAGCGAGACATGGTTTACCAGTAACCACACTTGGGAGACTTCAGTACCTGGCTATGTACTGTTCAGAAGAAAGTGAGGTGCAAAAAGGGGGGTGGAGTGGCCCTTTATGTCAATGAAAATATCACAGCTACAGAAATTCAGAATACACATAAGGAGCCAGAAGAACTGTGGGTCACCCTGGAAACAGGAAATGGGACAGCCATACGAACTGGGGTTGTGTACAGGCCTCCAGACCAAGAGGAGGACATAGGCATGTTACTGTTAGAAGATATACAAAACATGACAGCTAAAGGGGAGGTTCTGATAATGGGAGACTTCAACATGCCAGATACGGAATGGCCAATACCAGCAGGAACATCCTCCAGAACTAGACACATGGTGGATTCCCTGCAGGGGGAGGGTCTCAAGCAACTGTTACAA
The DNA here is from genome assembly GCA_016271365.2 of Neoceratodus forsteri. NCBI lineage: Eukaryota > Metazoa > Chordata > Ceratodontiformes > Ceratodontidae > Neoceratodus > Neoceratodus forsteri. Next base: position 1,687,644,653 of record CM057452.1, on the reverse strand, counting down.
CAACCCACAAGAGACAGGGCTATCCTAGAACTAGTACTGACTAACAGGGAAAGGATCACAGATCTCCAGGTAGAAGGTCACCTGGGGGCCAGTGACCATCAAATGGTATGGTTCAATTTGGCCACTAGAACAAAATCATCCCATTCCAAGGCAAAAATATGGGACTTCAGAATAGCTGACTTTGATAAGATGGCCAACAGAGTTAAGCTAGCCCTGGTAAAAAGAAATACGTGTGCGGGGGTACAGGCAAAGTGGGCAAGCATTAAAGATGCAATACTTGAAGCAACATCCCATTGTGTTAGTGAGAAAAGGAAGTGTAAAAAAATAAGGAAACCACGTTGGTTCTCAAACACAGCAGCAGAAAAGGTCAGAGCTAAAAAGGCTGGCCTTCAGGAAATATTATGGAACGCAGCAGAATGAAGATAGGGAGGCATACCAAACTTCCCTAAGGGAAGCAGGGAAGGCAATAAGGCAGGCAAAGGCCCAAACAGAGGAAACACTAGCATGAACAGTAAAAGAAGGTGACAAGACTTTCTATAGATACATTAGTGAAAGGAGAAAGTCCACAGGGGATATTGCTAAGATCAAAGGGGATAAGGGAGCGTATGAGGAGGAGGACCATGTAAAAGCATCTATTGTAAATAGATACTTCTGCTCAGTATTTACTGAAGAGAAGGTAGGACAGGGCTCACAACTCTGCACCATAGACACGGGGGGGGGGGAGGTGGGGAGGTGTGCACTAGTCCCTTCACAAAAGAAAGGGTCCTGCAAGAGCTTGATAATCTCAGGGTGGACAAGGCAATGGGAACTGATGGCATACATCCCAGGGTACTAAAGGTGCTAAGGGTGGAACTAGCAGAGCCATTATCAGAACTGTTTAGTGAGTCTCTGAGCACAGGAGAGGTCCCAGAAGACTGGAGAAGGGTTCATGTGATCCCGCTCCACAAGAGTGGTAGCAGGGAGGAGGCAGGGAACTACAGACCAGTCAGTCTTACCTCAGTAGTGGGCAAGATTATGGAGACAGTCCTTAAGGAAAGGATAATGCAACACCTGGAATCCATAGGAGCACAGGATCCAAGACAGCATGGGTTTACAAAAGGAAGGTCCTGTCAAACTAATCTCATAGATTTCTTTGACTGGGTAACCAGAGTGGTGGACCAAAGGGGAGCAGTTGATGTTGCCTACCTTGACTTCAGAAAAGCTTTCGATACTGTTCCACATAGAAGATTGATTAATAAGCTGGGTAGGCTCGGGGTGGGTCAGACGTTGGTTAATTGGGTGGCAAACTGGTTGACGGTCAGAAAACAGAGAGTGGTGGTAAATGGTATACAGTCAGAAGAGATGCAAGTCACAAGTGGGGTACCTCAGGGATCAGTCCTGGGGCTAGTCCTCTTCAATATCTTCATCAATGACATTGCAGATGGACTGGAGGGTAAGGTTTGTCTGTTTGCAGATGACACCAAGATCTGCAACAGAGTAGATGATCCAGATGGGGTGGGCAGAATGAGAAGAGATCTGGATAAACTAGCAAAATGGTTGGAAGAGTGGCAACTGGGGTTTAACTCAAAGAAGTGCAAGATCATGCACATAGGGAAGAGAGGGAGGTAATAATCCCTCTTTACAAGACACTGGTTAGGTCCCAATTGGACTACTGCATGCAGTACTGGAGGCCACACCTTCACAAGGACATTAACCAAATTGAGGCAGTCCAGAGAAGGGCAACCAAAATGGTGCAGGGACTGCATCAGAAAACATATGAGGACAGATTAACTTGAACTCAATATGTATACCCTAGAGCAAAGGAGGGAGAAAGGTGATATGATTGAAACATTCAAACACCTTAAGTGCATTAACAAGGTGAAAGAGTCTAACACATTTCGATATAAGAAAAATAGCAGGACAAGAGGACACAGCATGAGATTAGAGGGAGTCCGATTAAGGGGTAATGTGAGGAAGTTCTTTTTCACAGAAAGGGTGGTGGATGCATGGAATAGCCTACCTCAGGAAGTGGTGAATATGAATACAGTGCAGGGCTTCAAACAGGCATGGGATAGGCATAAGGGAGCAATACAGATGAGTATGAATAGATAGGCCATTGACAGAGCAAAGGCCTATGGCACATTTATAAGGTAGAAAAAGAAATGGGCAGACTGGATGGGCCTTGCGGTCCTTGTCTGCCATCATCTTCTATGTTTTTATGACTGCACCAAGGCCATTAGGCTAGCTAAGGCAGACTATTTCAGATCTCAGCTACTCCATGCACAACCTTCCAACTTCTGGAAAGTAGTGCACTCCCTTATTGACCCCCCTGCCCAATCCAATATCCCACCTTTTAAGCTAAATGGCCATCCTATCGCCAACCCCATCAGCATTGCTGACACTAAATAAATCTTTCGCCTCCTGTGCCCAACCAGATGACCTCCCTCCACCTGCCTCGGGAACCCACCCCATACCTGCAAAAACACATTTAAATTTACACCCATCTCTGAACCATGAGGTCCTCGTCACCCTCCGCTCTCTAAATACCTCCAAATCCAGTCCTGACGGGATCCACCCAAAGCTCCTGCTAATATCAGTGCCAACTATTGCCAAGCCACTTACCCACCTCCTAAACCTTTCATTCGCTTCAGGCATGGTACTGCAAGCCTGGAAATTGGCTTGTGTAATTCCTCTTCACAAAGGTGGTGACCCCTCAGTGCCTGATAATTACAGGCATGTCTCCCTCTTCCCAGCCCTTGCCAAATTACAAGAATCTCTGGTCCTCACCAGGCTTACAGAGTACCTCACAACTACCAACCTCCTTTCCCCGAACCAATTAGTATTCAGAAAACAACACTCCACTATCTCCTGTCTGCTGCGTATTACCAATCACATCTACACTGATCTGACCAAGGCCACCTAACAGCCACAGTGTTTGTCGATTTGGCAAAGGCCTTCGACTCTGTCTTCCACCCACGTCTCCTGGCAAAACTTGTGTCAGCAGGACTAGCCCCCATCACTGTCCAGTGGTTCCAATCCCATCTAATAAAAAGGCTCTAATCAGTCAGAATGTATGACTCCATGTCCCCCCACCCACTCCCAGTTCTTGCGGGTGTGTCCCAAGGATCAGTCCTTGGCCCCTTATTATTCTCATTATTCATAAACAACAGTCCCTCTGCCAGCACAAATTTCCACATTTATATGTATGCGGATGACGCTGTCCTCTTCACCTCTGGTTCTGTTCTACTTGATGTTCAAGCCACCCTCCAGAACAACTTCCACAATATACAGCGCTGGTTCAGAAACAGCCAATTGAAATTGAACACCTCCAAAACAGTATCAGTGACATTCGGAAAAGTACAAAAACTAAACAGAGCTCCACCCTCCGCCCCCATCACCTCTTTGGATGGGACACCCCTAGACTCTGTCACTAAATATAAATATCTCGGTGCCTGACATGACCCCCATTTGACTATCTCGAACCACGTCGATGCAATTATCTCAGAATTACACCCAAACTAGGTACGCTCTACCGGAACAGAGATTCTCTCCCACTGCCTTCCAGATGTGAAATCCTATCCAAAATGATCCTTCCCATCTTTGATTATGTGGATGGGGTTTATAGTACTGCCCCTGCATCAACCCTATCCAGGCTTGACACCCTACTGAATGCGTTCTACCACCTTGCCACAAACTCCCCCTTCAGGAATCACCACTGCTCCCTCTACACCCTTCTAGGCTTAGCTCCACTTTCCCATCGACGTTTCATCCACTGTCTTAATCTCATATCCAAATACTGGTTCAACTTGCTACCTGCCTACCTATCTGAGTGCCTTTCCAAAGTCTCATATTCTCTGTATGAGCTGAGATGAAGGGATGCCAGATCCTTCACTGTGCCTTGGCCATCCACCACAGCTGGCAAATTTGCCTTCTCCTATAGGCTCCCCCGCCTGGGGAACAGAAACTCCCCCTCACACTATATTAAACAGGAACTTCACCTCCTGCCACCCCCATGTACTCCTGTCAAACAAATGCCGCACCCACTCCTCATAGCTGAGGACTTGATGTGCTGTCAAGCAACACATATAACAATAGATGTACTTTTTTATTTTGTGTAAATTGCATAAATGCTGATGTACTTGCTGTGTGTATATATACATTCTAAAGATAAATCAGAGTATATATTTGTATATATTTTGCTGAATGTCTCTCACTATTGTAAATACCATTGCACTTTCTTGATGTATACCTGAAACAATCTGTATAATTGCATTTATAAGCTGTCTATCTTTATCAAAATGTATGTAGTCATGTTTTCCCTCCCCCGGGTCGCACCTGGAAATAAGCCTCGGCTCAGTGTTCCTTTCCCGGTAACCAAACGTTTAAGTTAAATGAAATTAAAATGTTTTTCTGTTGATGAATGTTATTGGTTCTTGAGCTTGTGGGGGGGGGGGTGCTGTTTTGTGGTTGTCTGAATTCAAACCTGTAGAAGGAGAAGAGAGAAATGTTAGCAACATTTTTTTTGTGCATTTTGTGTCTGTGGACTTTTTTTAACCTGGGACTATTTGTATAGTTATATTCTTCGCATTAAAGGTTGGATTTCTAAAATAGGAGTCCCAGGAAGTTGTGGGATTATTGATATTGATATTGATGGTTCTGCTTGTTATGTTCGTGAGTTTCAGATTCATACTTGGCTGGTTGCTTAGTATGGTAGGTGGCCAATGAAAACAGCTAAGTCAAATACAGCACCTATATATATATATATATATATATATATATATATATATATATATATGGGGGGTAAAGCCTCCCACAAGGAGGGAGTGCTTGTCCCCCTCAAAAACAAAACTTGCTGTATTTGACCAAGCTGCTTTGTATTAGTTGTTTTTGGTGGTCACTGTTTTTACTTAGCTGTTTTCACATGGCACTGTATGGTAGAGATTCTGGCTTGTTGTTCTTCACTTAGTTTGCAATAATTGTTGATGCTTGTGATATTTTTATGTCCAGTCACCTGCATAATTTCTGTGTGTGCAACTCCAGCATCGTTTAATTTTTGTACCAGCTGTTTCCCGGCAGAGTGGTTCATTAGCTTCTTGCTGGTTGCTTCATTTTCCATATTTCCTTTGGGTTTTGACCCGTTCTGGTTTTTGTGAGTCTTTTTCTGGTATATCCTTTGTACTCGATTCCTTTGTCGTCGGTTTTTAATGTGAAGTTAGACCATTTTATGTCCCTCATTTCTGTGTTTCCTTATATGCCAAAATGCATGCTACATACCAACCACATAGTGTTTAATAGTGATTTTGGGCTGCATGGGCCTAAAATTTGTTTTTCATACAGGTGCTGTATGATGTCATTGGAAAGCTCGTCGGCTGCATTTTCTCTGCAGCCTTTGCCGCCTTCTTTTAATTGTTTTTGTTTAGCACAAAAGACTTGCCTGTTTTGTTCAAATGCCCTGTCTGTGAACAGTGAAAGGGGATATGATTTTGATTTTAGGTATCTTTCTAATGACTGAAAAAATGAATGTAGTGTCAGCGGTTTGTAGCTCTCGCTGTTTTTTTTTTCCGGGCATCCATGAAGTATTTGCTTAGTATAGTGTCTAATTCAGATGGTGCCAGTTTGGTGAATTCCCTGTGTTCATTATAGTTTTCAGATATAAATTTCTTTATCATTGTCACATCTGATATGATCTTTTTTTGTTGTGTTAATGTTTTTACTGGAATTAATGAACCATTGTATGTCGGCTTCTAGTGTAGTGTCTATTGGGGTGGTGATTGAGTGTACGGTTACCTCAAGAGTCTGGCCTACAGGTAAGTAGCTGGATGCTTGGTAGTGTGCATCATCTGTTAATTCTGTGTCATCTTGAAATGTTTCCATTAAGTCTTGAGGTGCTGCTTCATAGCTGACAGTACTTGATGACATGGTAGTGTTTATTTTTGTGGACTTTTGGAATTTGTTTTTATTTTATTTTTTGGTGGGTAATCGGATCGTCATGTACAGAGAACTGTGTAGCAGCATCATGGTGTCCGAGGAGGTACTGAACAGTTAAAATGGTCTTGGTGCATAAGGGTAGCTACTGTGAAGGTACGTGGCATCTCGTGCCTGCTCATGCTGGTGGCATCAGCCAGTGATGACCTACTATAGGTATATTTGGACCTAGAGTGAACATATCAAAATATTCTCACTCTAGGTCCCCAGGAAGAAAAAATATTGTTGATATCTGGACAGAAATATGCTCACAGGTATGGCATATACTGTATATATATATTGGATCCTGCATATGTCGGACACGTTGGTGCTACCAATTTTTTCCGATATAGCGAGTGTCCAGTCAAACGTAAATGAGGGTACAGTGCAGCCCACTTACTGTTTTTGGTGCTCGCAGCTATGTGCTGAAGTGATCCGGTTGTTTATAAAGGTTAATAGGGGTTTATGAGAGCAATGCAGTACTGTACCATTAAATAATCATGGCCATCAGAGGCAGATGCCATTACCGTACTGTAATTGTTTGATTCATTTGGTGGGAATATGTGATGCATTTAACTTTTTTTTCTTTTCCATTTGCAGTGCTTAAAGTGACATGCTTATTTTCTGGATGCTTGTGACTTTCTTGGTGCTTGGTGTTTGTGTTACTATACTTTAATTTACTTTCTTTATTAATTTTTTTAATCGCCAGTGATGCTTGATTGCTGCTGTCGACTGACAGTGTATTTTGCCAACTCTCCACTTTTCAGGCAAGGGACATAGCATTACTTTTCTTAGCCATGCTGCAATGATGCAGGAGTTCACACACTGACTAGTGGGTGCAGTTACAGGGCTATCTTTCAACAGCAGTAATTAAGACCTCATTACTCAATCAGCTGTTCAGCAGTGAACTGTGATAGCACTATAGATGAGACAAACATTGACAGCAAGTAACCGCAAAGTCATTAGGTGAATGCAGTCTAAATAGCTGCAAATTACACCAGTTAGCGGTGTCACATGTCCGAAATAGATGGGCTACTTAAACTGTTATATCACTAACAGTTGCATATTGCGCCTATGTGAATGGCATTTGGCAAAGAGGTTTCGAATGGTAAAACTGAAATCCTGTGTTAAACAGATCTGGTATAAGTGGGCTGCACTATATATATATATATATATATATGGGATACATGATGGGCAGGAGTGTGATATGTGAAATATCTTCACTCGTGAACAGTGACCTCTGGATACTCTCGCATGCCGAAGGCACGAGTGAGAGTATCCAGAGGTCACTGTTCACAAGTTAAGATATTTCACATATCACATGATCTGCACATGATGTGTACGATTTATACAATAGGCTTTTCTGAAGTGGTTCTGTGTTGCTTTCCAACTGTGTGCAAGATAGAAAAACTTCTTCCACATTCATTGGTTTTGTTTTTTTTCCTGTAAGGATAATTTATTTATTCTTCCAGTACAGTTCAGCTGTATCAAAGTATGTTTGTTGCTTTGAATCTGCATGGTTTGGGGTATTTAGCAGTCAGTGCTTTTCCTTTTTTTTCTTCTAATAGGAACTTTAGAGATCTTCTCAGCATGTGAGTGTCTGTGAGACTGAATGCAGTAAATATGTTGTTGGGGCTTCAGGTACTTGAAAGACAGGTGAATTTCATTTGTTGTTTTCATGAGCTGAAACAAGTTGCAGCATTGAGGGAGACTTAATGGGCTTGTCTGTGACATCACCACAGTGAGAATAAATGCTGGTGAGGTAAGCACAGTATGTATAAACAGAATTTATCATCACCGTGTAAGCCTGGGCTTGCATTTATCTCACTTTGGTAGTAATACATGCTTTTATCAGTGAAAAATATAGCTCACTCCTATTGTATAAATATATATATATATATATATATATATATATAGAGAGAGAGAGAGAGAGAGAGAGAGAGAGAGAGAGAGAGAGATAAATGATGGCAAAGTGTAGTACACAAGAAAATAGTACCACTGAGGGGTTGAACAAGCTGGGTGAGTGGCCTTTATGAGCTTGTTCAACCTCGAGATGGTATTGTTTCATAAGTACAGTGGACTTTGCCATCATTTATTTTATATACTGTAATATGTAAGTTTGGTCACTTTTGATCTTGTGTGCTTTTTGTGCTGGTTCTGTTCCTCCCCCTCCAATAGGGTCTTAGTGTGTTCCTTAGTGTCTTCTGTAGTGAAGGGTTTTTCCATAGTGTAGAGGTGGTGGTGGTGTCTGGTAGTGCAGTTACTTAGTGAACAATTTTTTTTTCCATAGGGTAGGCACACACATTTTTGCACACGCGTGCCCTTTTCAGGAAGTCCCCTATAAAAGGGGTAGTGGTTTGGTGGGATTTCATTTTCAGGATGGTGTGAGTGACTTTCAGTGTGCAGTCGGGAGCAGCGATTTAATGCACAGTGGGAGTTTCAAGCCAGGATGGCATGAACAACTTTAAGTGTGCAGTCAGAAGTGGCAGTATGTGGAGTGGAGCATAACAGTCAGGAGCAGCAGTCTGCAGTGCGCATAATCCAAGCAGTAGCAGATTTGGTCTGGAGTGGCTTGGAGAAGGCAGCAGTATGGAGGGCACCTACAAATTAGGTTCTGGTTGACTGGGATTTGATGCTTAGGTGGGATGTGGGAAGGAGATGCTGTAGTGGTGGTGTAGGTCCTTGAAGTCTGTCAGCTTGAGAGCTGCTGTTTTTGAGGCTGACTTTATTTATGTTAGGGGTTTTTAAGGTGGCTGTTATATGTGTTACTAAGTTGCTTGCTACATGTATGATTAATGTGCTTGTTACATGTGTATTATGGTGCTTGTTACAAGTGCTATTATGTGTGTAATAGGGTGGTTTGTAATGTGTCATTAAGATGTTAATAATACATTAATATGGTGTAATTAGCTAGGCTGGTTTTATATATGCCAATTGTTTTTTTCCTATACTCTAACTGGCTATGGTGGTATACAGGGAACTATACAATGGTGTTTTCTATGGGAACAAGGGCCCAAATATTTCTGATATCTTACATTATTCCTTCTCATATAACATCTATTATAGGGGCACAGTAGCACCCCCAAAGTTAGAGTTGAGAAAGGTGTTCAATGTTAAACCCCTAACGTTGGACCTTAATACAGTAGCTTTGGCAGCATTTGAAGAAATCAGCTGAAATTTTACACATGTTGTCTAAGAGGCAAGATCCAAATCTGTGGAAAGTTTCATGCTGACAGCTTGTGTGGTTCCTGAGATCCGCGTAAGTAATTTTTCTGTAGATGTCTAATTTTTTCTATACTTAACATGGGATTTTTTTGCTGTCACCTGCAGCCTACATGGAATGGAATGTTTTCCGCAAATTTTCAGGATATAGGTGTGGTGTCCTAAGGTAGTGCCTTTGAAAGGTTTTGTGAAAAAAAATATTAAATGGTTCCAGAGTTATAAGGCTTCAAAGTTTTGTGTTTTTCTGTTCTGAGTATGCTCAGTAGAGTTCTTGGACTAACGTTCTGATATGACACCAACATTTCTGGGTCACAAGAACAATTTATGGTTTTTCACCACTTGCTTCTTACACCACAAAACATTATTTGTGCTGCGAGAGCCGCCATCTTGTTTCTTTTCCCCCAAAAATAAAAAACACAGACAATACATAACATGGTGTAGCTTGATCCTGGTGTTTGATTTTTTTTTTATTTATATCTATGGCAGGGGGGATGTTTTGCCTTTGGTCCCTACTCCCCCATCTAGTCAGCTAGGCTGCCACCACCCTGGTCCAGGGCAGAGCTCATGACCACCCCACCACTACTCTTCCCGGTCTCTCCGCAGCGGGTACATACCCCACCACCACAGAGACCAGGAGGGAGCTGACTTGTGCAGAACCTCGGTGGCTCCAGCAAGCAGCCTTCATGCTGCTGGGGGTTTTCTGTAGCGTGGTTCCCCTGCTGGAGGAGGTGTGCAATGATGCCATGGGATGGAACGCGCACGCTTCTGTACGCACTCTTCATGGTGTCTGTCTCCTCCAGCCCCTTACTTCTACAGCACCAGTGGTGTTGCCCTCCAGCTTCCACCAGGGGGCAGCCACATGCCAACTGCTGGTGTCCCTCCCACCCTGGAGAATTAAAGCAGTCCTCTGGATGCTCGATCCTTCTCCCACCCTACTGACCCCTGGTGACCAGTACTTGTTCCTGAACACGGGTCGCCAGCATAGCATGAGGTGTGGCATCCAGTGCCTAAACCCTCAGTGCCACCGGGCTGGCCCTGGTGTTTGATTTTTAAAAAAATGCCAGAAATACCTTTACTTGACACCCCAAAATCCAGGGTGCCCAGCTTAGCAAGAGGAGCCATTTACCCATGTTCCCTGTATGAAGAAAAAAATTACTCACCTTAGTAATCTTGTTTCTTCCAAGGTATTCTTCAATATTCTTAACTCTTACAGTTAGTCTGAATAGTAGAACTGCCCAGAGAATGGAATATATCTAAATGATGGAACCCATCATTGGCTCGTGCCACTATTCAAATGCTGACCTTACCATTCTAAAATGCTCAGATTTATTGGAGCCTGCAAGGAATGGCCCCTCCTAAGCTAACCTATCAATTTTGTGCTAACAACCCTTAGGTAATAATAGCAGAATAATATAAATATTTCTAATAATAACAATAACAAACCTTCTGTTAGAGGTACACCCCAAAGCTGTCAGATATGACCTGAAGAGGGAAAAACAACACCCAACGGGGTTCAAAAATATGACACAAGGGCAAACAAACCCTTTCATTCAGATATCCAGCCTGAGATGCAGAGGCCACTGGTTCTGGAAGGGGAGGCAGGGTGGGGGAGTTAAGAATACTGTATTGAATAAAAGCCCTGACTACAGAATCGGAGCTTCAAACCACAATCCATGGCCTCAAAAATGGGAAATCTCCAGGCCCAGATGGCTATGGAGCAGAATTCTATAAAGGCACATAGAACTTAATGCAACCTCCCTTTCTTCAGGCACTACAAAGTGCCCATACCACTTCTTCCTTTCCAATCTCTTGGAGACAAGCAACTATCTCAGTGATTTTGAAACCCCAAAAACCCTCACATCTTTGTGACTCATACTGCCCTATCTCGGTCCTCAACCAGGACTGCAAAAATTTACACAAATATTCTGGCACATCGGCTGGATCATATCCTCCCTTCTTTGATACACCCAGATCAATCTGGATTCATCAAAGGCAGACAGACAATGGACAATATCAAAAGAACCCTATATCTTATAGACCATGCCCAGTCCACAAAGTTCCCCCTCCTGATATTAAGTCTCGATGCCCAAAAGGCGTTCAACATGGTTTCATGGGATTTTCTACAAGTGGCCCTACAAAAATTTAAATTCCCTAACTTATTTATGGATGCGATTGAAGGCATATACACAGATTCAGAGGCAGTAGTGAAATTAAATGGTTCACACTCTAAACACTTCTCATTACACAGAGGCACCCATCAGGGTTGCCCCCCTCTCCCCATACTTATTCACTCTTTTTGTGGAACCTATAGCCCAGATGCTGAGACAGAATTCCGGCCTCCATGGTTACAGAGTCTCTGACTCAGCAATTCATAAAATAGCATATTATGCTGATGACCTTCTTTTATATATCACCCGTCCCGAAGAGTCACTACAAACCTTAACTACTCTACTAGCAGAAATAGAGAACCTTACAGGATACACTATAAACCCAAATAAATCAGAAGCCCTGCTGATACAGCCTCCCTTTCCCCAAGATCTTATTAATAAATACCCATACAAATGGGATAAATAATTTTTGACTTATCTGGGGATTAAAATTCCAGCTAAGATAGCTGACCTATGCAAATCAAACTACTCCCGCACGCACTTTCTCTAAAATACACTCAGACCTGCAGAGATGGACTTCTCTTCCCTTATCATTATTGGCTAGAGTTCAATCTATCCAGATGAATTCCCTCCCAAAACTTCTTTACTTGATGCAAAATATTCCTTTACCTATATTACGGAGGGATGTTCGACTATGGGACAACTTTATTAGCCATTTTTTATGGATAAACCAAAGACTTCGTATAGCAATGGTTAAACTCCAACAATCTAAGGATAATGGAGGCCTATCTCTTCCCAATATATTACATTATAGCATGGCTTCACTGCTCACTTATATAACTACATGGCTCATACCCCCATCACATGTGCCACCCTGGTATCTAATTGAACAGACCATGACAGATGGCCCCGTTCTTCATTCCATAGTCTTGCAACCTAACAATATCATTAAACTACAGAAAGCTTCCAGATTTATGAAAGAGATACTTCAAACTTGGATGAAGTTTCTAACTCATCCTGCTTATAGGTTTATGGCATCCTGGATAGGAATTCTGGTGGAGGATCCTGACTGGGCCCCGGCATGTTTGGACACCACCTTGCAATCTTGGGCTCATAGAGGTCTTAAACACACATATCAACTATATGAAAATGCAGTGTTCAAATCATTTGACTATCTCAAACAGGAATTCTCTTTGGTTAGAAGTGATTTTTTTAGATACTTACAATTACGTCATTTCTTAAGTTCACAGATAGGCCTGAATATTGCAGCCCAGACCATTCCTCCCCTCTGTCCTCTCCTGATTCAGTTAAAGGGGGGCGGAGATTGGAGTCATTTGGTCTCTCACCTTTATAAAGCCCTACAAAGGATACCTTCCCAAGCCATGGATTTGGTACAATTTCACTGGGAAGCAGAACTACAGATTGCTCTGTCCTGGGAGGATTGGCGGAGGATAAGGCAGAGACAACACAAAAACTCTAGCTCTTACACTTGGAGAGAGTATTCCTGGAAGGTGGTGTCCAGATACTTCTGCATACCCCAGATCACAGCTAAGTTCCTTACGGGAGGTGATTCCTCGTGTTGGAGTAAGTACGGCTGTGATGTAGCAACACACTCTCATGTTTTATGGACTTGTCCGGTCCTGACACAATATTGGACTGTTATTGGTGACAGAGTTATCTATCTCTTTCCTCTCTTGGGCACCTTTTCACCAGAGATCGGGCTCCTACTTCATTACCCTCGCTGTTTTAAGGATCCTCAGCAAATATACCTTCTTAATATTTTGTTGGGAGCAGCTATAAAATGTATAACTCGACTATGGCTCTGCACCGACCCTCCCTCCATCTCAGCCTGGGAAGACACAATATATGATATCTATAAACTAGAACATATGACAGCCAGAATTCAAAATAAGGTTCCCGGGTTAATGAACCGATGGAATAGATGGTTCCTACATATAGCACAACTTAGACCGGATCAGATACCATAGCCTCTGAGGAGAGGTTGTGCTTTGAGGGGGATCCTGATAAGTGGGGTCATACCAGTCCTCAGTCTAGATTGCCTATTCAGTTGATACCTTACTTACCTGTTAGAATCCTTTTAGAATAAGGTGAGGAGGCAATCCTGCCCACTCACCACTTTGGGGTGGATCCTCGGACCTCTCTCCCCAACAAAGCCCCTGTGTACATAGCTAGACAGTGCAAACTGAATTTTGGAAATCTAAGCAAAGTTGTAGTCTTAGGTGTGTTGTATCTAACACACTTATATCATGATGTACTTATACACTTGCTTATTAATTTATCCTACTCAATAGAGGTTTGTCGTCAGGCCTACTGAATGCATAGTCTTACATCTGTAATTGATTTCCTGTAAATATTAACTGTGATGTCAATTAAGTAAACATCTGAAATAAAAAAACAGTTTAATAAAAAAAAAGAATACTGTATTGAAGAATACCTTGGAAGAAACAAGATTACTAAGGTGAGTAATTTTTCCTTTTAACCCTAGGAATTCTTCAATATTCTTAACTTTTGCAGACTACGAAGCAGTACTTTTGGAGGTGGGCACAGAACATATTTTGGAAATAGACTCTGCAGAACTGCTGTGCCAAACCTGGCATCACTCCTGGACTGAGTGTCCAGGCAGTACTGTTTCATGAAAGTATGTACTGTTCTCCATGTAGCTGCTTTGCAGATTTCCAGTAATGGAACATCCCTGGCAGCTGCTGTGGTAGCAGCCGTGCCCCTTGTGGAATGGGCCCTGAGGCCTACTGGGGGCTCTTTACCCACCTTTGAATAACAGAATTGGATACATAGAACTATCCAGTGAGAGATAGTCCTTTTAGATGCTGGATTTCCTTTTCCCACATCCTCATAAGTCAGGAACAGCTGCTGTCTGTCCTGCCTGTGGTCCTTGGTGTGAGTAATATAGTAGCTCAAAGCTCTCTTGACATCCAAGCTGTGAAGGCTACATTTACCTGAGCTAGAATGCTCAGTGAAAAAGACTGGCACAGTGATGGACTGGTTCAAGTGGAAGTCAGAAACTACTTTGGGAAGGAACTTCCTATTAGTTCTAAGCATCACCTTATCTCTGTGAAAGGAGATATAGTTCTGCTCAATGCACAAGGCCTGAAGCTCACCAATCCTTCTGGCCAAGGTGATGGCCACCAAAAACACTGTTTTCCAGGTAACATATTTCAGTGAGATGAAGCCATAGGCTTGAATGGGAGCTCCATGAGCCTGGCAATGCATACATTAAAGAGCCCCTGACAGCATTATAAATGTTTGAAAAAAGTAAGATTCATATTCAACTCATCCCAGTTTCTTTATTACTAGTTTATATATTTTCAGTAATTAATTCACCATTGTCTTTATTACTGAAACAGTTGCATGAAAACAATATCCCTGTCCCCTAGACTATATTTACTCTGGCTGCTTCTCTACATATGACATCACACCCCCCTGTTTATGACATAATTATCTCCACAGCAACATATTTTGATGTCATAAACAGAATTGTGATGTCAGGTGTAGGCAGGCAGTAAGAGCTAAAAGGGTAAAGATACCATATTCATGCAAATACCCTTAGTGATAAGGAAATACAGGTGAGAATTACAGAATAAAATATGAAATATAAGCTACACTTGTGCCTGAATATTATATTTTTTCAAAGTTGTCTCAAATGTGTCAGGAGCTCTTTAAGATCCCATGCATACCCTGGTTCCCTGTGGGGAGGGTGCAGATGAGCTAAACCTTTGAAGAACTTCTTGAAAATGGGATTGGATGCTATAGAAACACCCTTGTCAGCAGAAATATATGCTGAAACTGAAGCCAGGTGCGCCTTTAGGGTAGTGAGTTACAAACACAAAGAATGTAAATGGGTAAGGTAGACCAGCAGGGCTGGTACCCCTGCCTGTGAAATTACTACATCATTAGCAGAACACCATATAGAGAATCTCTTCCACTTAGAAGCATAAGTCTTCTTAGTAGGTTTTCTGTATCTCCTCAGAACATTTAGAACACTCTCAGAGAGATGCAGGCCTGCATACTCTAAGACCTCAAGAGCCATGTTTTGAGCCTGAGGGATCTGAGGTTTGGGTACAAGATCCTCCCCTGGGAGGAGGTTAACAGGTTGTGCCTCCATGGAAGGTGTATTGGTGGAGCCACAGACATGGAGAGCAGCAGAGAGTACTGTGGCTGCCTGGCCCAATCTGGAGCTATCAAAATAATTGACGCTGGCTGGAATCTGAGTTTGATTAGGACCCTGAGAAGCAAGGGAAAGGGAGGAAAAGCATACAGCTTTTTCTCTGACCAGTCCAGTACCAAGGCATCCAGAGGTATTCCGGCACCTAACTAGTGGTCTGCAACAGAAGTATGGCAGCTGGTGGTTTTCGTGGGACACAAAGAGATCTATCACTGGAGTGCCCCATCTCCTGAAAACCACCTCCAGCACCTGCCTGTTAAGAGTCCATTTGTGATTATCCTGGTTGATTCGACTCAGGGCATCTGCCAGGGTGTTGTCCTCCCTGGCAAATGGATGGCTATTAGTGAAGTCTGAAGTGAGTAGACCAGATTCCACACCTTCATTGCTTCTGTGCACAGAGGGTTGGACCTTGTTCCTCCCTGCTTGTTTATGCAGCACATTGTGGTGGTATTGTCTGTCCTGACCTGTACCACCTTGCCTTGAATCATCAATGCGAAGGCCTGTAGAGTTAGGAACACTGCTTTGAGTTCCAACAGGTTTATGTGCTGAAGAGACTCTGCACTTGTCTAAGTGCCGTGTATTGTATGGATGCCCAAGTGAGCTCCCCAACCTAGAAGGGATGCATCTGTTGTGAGAACTACTGATGTAGACTTCTGCTGGAAGGAACTCCATCCATTAGGTTTTCCTATACCTGCCACTATTGAAGGGCTTGCAGTAATGTCTCTGTTACTGGAACCAGTTTCGAGAGTGGTTTCCTCCTTTGGCACCAATGTGCCCTGAGGTGGAACTGTATGTCCCTCATTTGCTCCTCCCCTGTCAGCATCCTACTGTCACCCCCTTTAAGCCTGAATCCTATGTCTTGACTTATGCTAGGCTGTGCTGACAGTGAGAGCGTTTTATTTTCCCTTGTACATACCATTCACTCTTATATTCTCTGCTGCATAACTGATGTACATGATGACTCAACTTTGTTAGCTCATTATCTGGACCTATTGCTTTTGTTCTGTGTGTATCATTTTAATGTATACTAATGTATATTTATTGTCTGCATATAAATGTATTGTGCTTTGACCTTGTGTGTCACAGGTCCACCTTGTAAATGAGCTTGCTCAATGGTGTTTGCCTGGATAAATAAAGATTTTGATTGATTTGGAACCTGGACCCTATAGAAACATAGACTTTAAAGGCAGATAAGGACCACTTGACCCACCCAGTCTGCCCATTTCCCTACCTACTGGATAAGCTGCAGATTCTAGTTAACCAACAGCCTACTTCCTGCCACCCCCCCACTACAATTGCCTTGTGTCTGTCCCATGCATGTTTGAATTCCTCCACTGTTTTAGCCCCAACAACCTCCCCAGGAAGGCAGTTCCACGCATCCACCACTCTCTCCGTGAAAAAAGATTTCCTCACATTACCCCTGAGCCGTCCCCCCTCTATCTTTAAATTGTGTCCCCTTGTTCTTACACATCTCTTTTTCTGAAAGATGCTACCCTCCTGGACTTTGTTGATTCCCTTGAGGTACTTGAACGTTTCTATCATGTCCCCCAGTACCTCCTTTCATCAAGGGTATACATATTAAGCTCTCTCAGTCTCTCTTCATATGGTTTCTGATGCAGACCCTGCACCATTTTAGTTGCCCTCCTCTGGACTGCTTCCATCCTGTCTATGTCCTTGTG
>CM057452.1:1684605000-1684622500 GCA_016271365.2 Neoceratodus forsteri | reverse complement strand
GCCACTCGTACCTCCAGCCAAACCTGGACCAACTCTGGGCAGTCCCACATCATGTGGTAATGTGACCCCACTGCACCACATTCTCTCCAGCATCTCTCAGAGTGGTTGGTACTAAAATGCTTGATCACCGTTAGGAGTCATGAAAAAGTGAACCAAAATCCTCCAGTAAAAGTCTCACCATGTTGGGGAGGAGTTTACTCTCCAGCCCATCTTTAGATGGCAAAGCCAATCTCCCCAGGGATTCTGGCAGGCAGGCAGCCTCTTTCTCCCAAGCGTCCTCAATATGTCCCAGGGGCTCTGAATCCTGTGGCCTTAAGAGGACGTACAAGTGGAAAATAGGTTTCATTTTAACTGCAAAGGTAGCTACCCGATTAATAAAATCCTCCCAGAGGTTTAAGAGACAAGACAGGGAAGCCTTGTGGCTCATCATATTTATGAAATGACACACTTGAAGGTACCTGTGGAAGTCGCAGTCCTCCAATTGAAACTTTAGCTTTGCTTGTTGAAATGACAAACATCAGCCCCCCTCTAAAAGTTATGAAAAACAAGTCAGGCCCCTAACATCCCATTGTGCGTATCCTGCATCCATTCTAGGGGGGAGAAGAGAGAAATGGTGGCGGATGAGAGATGGTGGGCCAAGAACTTCCTCCGAGCTCAGGGAGTGCTTGACCCACCAGACAGCACAAAGGGTTCGTTGGGTTCACAGGTTTTTTTGTCAGAGAGGGAATGGAGTCTTTTACCTGTGTCAGTGCCAATGAATATAATGACAGACCCATACAGTCTTCCTCCTCGATCTGGTACCAGCCTGATGCCACCCGCCTGGAGACCCAAGTGCAGAGCAGTCTGCATTTGACAGGCATAATAATATTTTCGTAGATCAGGCATTGCCTGTCCCCCCAGCTCCCTGGGAGTTGAAGGACCTCATGGGGATGACAGCACACACACACACACACACACACACAAAACTGCCAACTCACAAGTTAACTTACGGCAGTACACAAGGGGGATGGGGAGGGACAGGGTGCCAAATAAAAATAAAAAACGAGGAAGTATATTCATTGTAATGGAGTCTATCCTACCTGCTGTGGTTAAGAGTAAGAGGGACCATCTGGCCATGTCTTGCTGCATCCCCTCCCAAGCTTTATTATAATTGGTATCAAAAAGTTTATCTCTGTCTACATTTACCTGGACCCTAAGATATCGTTTGTTTTGTTGTTGTTTTCTTGTAGGTTCTGTTTATATGCCCTACCTTTGGGGCATCTCTCGGGATCCCATCTGCAGCTCTTGACTCAACCGCCTGCCTGAACCGTTCTCAGAGTGCTACATCGGGTAAGCGGGATCCAGGCTCTCCCGGACCCACAGAGAGGCCCCAGATCCCAGGGAGAACTGGGGGAAAAAAAAAAAAAAATTCGGCCGACCTTGGCCGTGTGGTTGGACTATAGATGTTCACTGTCGCCTCACCCAACGGTAGGGGAATTTTTGCCATGTTTCCACCCCGAAGCTTGGATGTGCAATGATGTCCAGCCCAGCATGCATATGCTCCTGCATGCACCTGGAGGACGTCCGCTGCAGCTCCAATCCCCTGCAATCTGCTGCCGAGCACTGTAATGTCCCTAGCCTCCACCAGGGGTAGCCAATGCTTCAGATTGTGAAGGCCCCCCTCCCCAGGAAAGGAAAGTAGCCCTAGGGCCTCCATCCTTCCCCATCCCAATGCCCCCGCGATCCGCACCTGCCTCCCGACCCAGGTCGCCAGCAGGGCGCAGGGGTGGTGTCCAGCGCCACAACCCTCAGCGCCACCGCCGCCAAGATATAATATTTGATTGTGTTTTGCCCATTTAAAGGGAAATTTTGCATTAAAACCTTGAGGGCAAGGTCCACTCAACCGGAGGGCTTCCAACTTTTCATAATTTAACTTGTAGCCCAATAATGTTCCAAAGTCTTCCAGTAAGACCAACAGACGGGGGACTGAGGCATCCAGGGTACTTAGAAAGTCGAGTCATCCGCGCAAAAGACAACTTTGTGCTCCCTATCCCCTGCTGTGAACCCCATGATACGAGGATCCTGGCGAAGTGCCGCAGCCAGGGGCTCTAGACAAATCGCAAACAGGGGAGACAATGGACATCCCTGATGAGTGCCTCTTGTCAGTGAGAACTTGCCCAAATTGACCCCATTACCTCTAACCTGCACCTGGGGAAGGGTGTAAAGACTGGCAAATATTTCTAAACCTTTAGAGCTGAATTTCATCTTCGCCATATTTTTTTGGAGAAACATCCAATTAACCCTACTGAAAGCTTTTTCAGCGTCCATGGAAATAGCAATCTGGAAGTGATCCCACCCCTTCTGTGATGGAATGATATTCAACAGCCTGCGAATATCATCAGAGAGGTATCGACCAGCCACAAAGCCCGTCTGATCTGGCTGGATTACCCTCCCAATTACCTGCTGAAGGCAGTCTGCCAGGATACCCATGAAAATTTGCATATCTACATTCAATAGAAAATGGGGCGATATGAGCTACATAGGCCTGGGTACTTTCTCTCCTTGGATAATATAGCAATTTGTGCAGATTTCCAGAAGACCAGGGTTTCTCCCTGGCCTGTATGTGACGGAAGCATTCCAACAGCTGGGGCGCAAAATTTCTGATAGTGACTTGTAAAACTCAGAGGACTTCCTGTCTTTAACTGTTTAACCTTCTCCTGGACCTCTAGCGGTGTGATGTCCCTTTCTAAAAAATAAAAGCTCCGTCTTCCTCCAGAAGGTGTGGAAGCATCACCAGCCGAAAAAGGCTCCGTTTTAATCTCATGTTGATCAACTTAGTCCTAAGAATATAGGGCCTTGTAATAGGTGGCAAAAGCAGCCAAGATTCCTAGTGGGTCAGTGACACTTGTGTCACTGCAATCTGGGTCCTGTATTTTGAGAACTGCCCTTGAGGTCATTGGTTTCTGAGGGCTAAGGTAAGAAGTTTTCCAGCCCAATCACTACCTTCATAATATTTCAGAGCAGTCCTTCTCAGCTGACCCTCAGTTTGATGGGCTAGAAGCGATTCCAGCCTCTTTATTCCCAACCAATATTTTTTGTCTTCAGGATGAGACGTTAATTTATGATGGAAGACTGCCTCTTTAAATTCAGCCTCAAGCTGCTTTGGTAAATGGGTATGCTGTTGTTCTCTGTGGGCACTAAAACTAATAATAAACCCCCGAAGAAAAGCTTTCATGGCATCCCACTTAGAGGAGAGGGGAGACCTCCACCTGCGAGTTATGCCGCCAGTACTCTTCTATCTTAGCCTCCACTTCCTGGTCACTGAGCAGACCCACATTCAGGTCTCCAAGTGGAGCTGCGTGGGGAGGGGGAGGTCACCAGGTGCAGAAGCACAGGGGAATAGTCTGACCATGACCATGTCATAGGTAGTATACTGCATTCTTTCATCATAGTGCCCCTCTCCTCAGGGAGAAAGATCATGTCTATTATGGAGAAGCCGTTGTGTCTATGGGAATAAAATGTGTAGTCATTCTGTGACGGGTGGGAGTTCCTCCAGACATCCACAACCACAAGGCCAGCCTCGCTCATCAGTCGCCAAAGAAAACTGGCAGACCTGTTACCTCCTGTCGGAGAGAGAGCACCCCGGCCATCTCTATGCGGAGACACTACCATATTGAAAATTGGCCCCAATTATATATAAAGCATCTGGATCCTGAATGGTTTGCAGGATCACCCTCTTGAGGAAAGCTTGGCTTTTTATTTCTTCGTTAGAGGCGTACATGTTAAGCAGAATACATTTAGTATTGAAAAACATTGCCTGTAGTCGGACATAACGGCCATGCGGGGTCAATGCCCACCCAGGTAACCTTGAGAGGCACATCCCTCCTAATCAAAATGGTGGTCCCCCTTCTGTGTGGGTGCTCTGGCCAATGGCCCGCATACACTTCCCCCACCAAAACCTCCTCAATTTCAAGTGCTCGCTCTCTAAGGGTGGGTCTCCTGCAGGTAAGCCACCGAAACTCCAAGCCCTCCCACTTCCCAAAGGCCCTAGCCCTCTTCACAGGGCCATTAAGGCCTTTGACACTGTAGGTTATTACAGATAATTCTATCATGTTGGAAGAATGTTATGCTGTGCGGAAAGTCTTTTCAAACCCCCTTCCCTCCCCAATGGAACCATATCCCTCTATATTCTGAGCAGTGCAAAATTTCAAACAAGAACACAAACAATAGAACCAGAACTTTGTAACTATAACAAAATAGTAAAAAAAAAAAAAAAATAGTTTACTGTAAGATGCTGAACTCCCAACAGTACCATCCTTCCTCTACCAGCAATTGTAGTAAGGTATGAAAGGCACTACAACCAAAAGTCGTGCCTAGATGTGACCCCCTATAAAAAAGGGGGTCACATATCAAGATGGAAGGCCTTAAACCTTGCATGATTGGCCCCTATTCCAATTACCTCCCCACCCCTGGGTCTGCCCACCCCAGCACTTCCTCTGTTCAGCCTGCCTTGATCAGGTGAGGAGAGCCTCCTCCACCACTCACCCCCATCAACTATAAAGAGAGAATTCCTCCCCCAGTGTTTCAGGTAAGGAGAAAGGACAAAGGACAGAATAAAAAATCTGTGCTCCCTACATCCATCCTCAGTTACAAATATCAGGCATTTACCATAAAGTAAGAACAGACTACCAGACCTTTTTACGGTTGGAATGTGGTTGGGAAAGGAGGATGTTAAGCACAGCCCACAGAGAAGCAAATATGTTCCCATAACCTCTGCACCTTTTACTAAGCTCATAACAAAAAAGGCCCTTTCCACGTACACCATGCCTACCCCACCAAGACCAAAACAACCTCATCCCAGCACCCTTTGAAAGCACCGCCACCAAGAGGCAAAGCAAATCCTGCTCCCAATATAATATTGTCAATTGCATCAGGGCATCAAGTCCTTGAAATGAAGTATACTTGCAAATTTGGATCAAAGGAAACTGTCCTAATTCTGATGCGAGTTCAGTGTTCTGGACAGAAATTAAGTGGGTATTAAATGCAGTCCAGTAAAAGTCTCAGCTGCTCGTGCTCGCCGGTCAACTGGAAATGCGCACATCAGTTATTTAGGAAGTGTATACAAGTGACACCAAAAGTTAGTTTAGTGAACTGATCCAGTGCGAGTCGGAACAGGGAGCAGGAATCATGTCCAAGTCACCAAAGGTACATGTGTTTCTGTGGGAGAATTCTCAGGTACCAAAGAGCAACAACTCCTTTATATAAAAGCAGACTGCTCAGAAAAGCAATGCGGGTGGATCCGAGGAGGAAATACCCTTACTGCTGGCTGCCTTCACTTTAATTTTTCCATCTGCCTGCTAACCTCCTTTGTGGTAAGGGCACCTGTTGGCCATCCAAGGCGGCCAATGTTTTAGCCAAGAGATCCAAAGGTAGAGGCTGGAACCGGGCAGGTTTCTCACCTCGCTGCCCTCCTGCATTATTGCCCCGCACTGTGTACCTGCGGCAGTGGTCCAGTTTCTTAATCACCTCAGGAGCCAAAAGATCATCGACTACAATATTCCATTACTGTAGAAATGTCTTTGCCTCTGAAATATTCTGGAACTGGTGTACTCCCCGAGTCAGTAGTGATTTGCAGAGTGTCCAGGTATTCTATACGAGCACAGACTCCCTTTTTCCAAAGTAGCTTCAAGATTGGCAAAAGCTTCCTTCTGCGGTTCATTGTAATTGATGCATAACTGTGTTCAAAGTAAAGATGGGTGTCCCTGAACAGAAGTTCTTTTCTTTGCCAGGCCTTTTGAAGAATTTCTGTCTTTATCTTGTAGTCCAAGAAGGCAACAATACAGACCTAGGAAGTGCCTTGGGGTCAGATGGACGAGGTACCAAGGGGCGATGCGCACAGATGATATTGAGTGCATACTTCTGATCCAAGTTTAAACTTTCTTTGATAAAGTTAGTCATGACTTTTGTCATG
This sequence comes from Neoceratodus forsteri, assembly GCA_016271365.2. Classification (NCBI taxonomy): domain Eukaryota; kingdom Metazoa; phylum Chordata; order Ceratodontiformes; family Ceratodontidae; genus Neoceratodus; species Neoceratodus forsteri. The sequence continues at coordinate 1,684,616,550 of CM057452.1, read as the reverse complement.
TCGCAAGATTCTGTTCCCTCGGGGATGCCATGTATTCTAATATTAATCCGTCGGCACCTATTCTCAAGATCCTATAGCTTTTGCTGCAGCCAGATCTCCCGGTCGTGAAGTTGCAAGATAGCGCAGTTATGAAGATTTACTGTGCAAGAGACCTCTGTAACATGGTGCTCAAGGTCAGTGAGTTGTTTTTTGTTTATTTTGGTTCATTTTTAAATCCATTAGATCCCGTTGAAATTGGGAGATGATGTTCCCCAGTCGCCGCAGCTCACAGCATAGTTGTCTGGAGGTTATTGTGACATCTTCTTTGTCTGCGCTGGATTCAGCAGTAGAATTGTGGGCCGGTGATGCAAGTCGACTGCAGGCCTCACGGTACATATTACCAGTAACTGCCTGTTCGGATAAAGGCTCTTTCTCCTGCACTGGCTGCAAATTCCTTTAATCTGCTACGAGTACTGGCCATTAGGTTTTCAAGATGTGCTTTTTTAATTGCTGGTAGCCAGAACGAGAGGCTGGATGGTGTTGGATTATGTTTAGTCCCAGGGAAGCCCCAAAGAGACTAGGCCACCATGCAGGAAGACGTAGCGGAAGTCTGGTGCGATTTTTTTTTTTATGGTAGAAAGAACTTGGGTAACAGATGTTCCACTGTTAGTATGGTGCAAAAATATTAAACTGTTGCAAAGTTAAAGTTCCCAAGGATTTGATCTCGTGAAAAAATATTTAGTCTCGTGAGAGCATTTTTTTCACGAGAACAAAATCCTTTTTCATGAGGAATAAATCTTGTTTCATGAGCCGCCATCTTTTTTCCCCCCAATCAACTAAAAAACCTGGAAAATACATAAACATTTTGTCATTTTATAAAACAGAACACCAGAATCTAGCTAAAAGGCCACAGTTTAGCTAAATTCTGATGTTTTTCACAGTCAGCCACAGGAATACTTTTTCTGGGCACCCGAAATCTCGGGTGCCCAGCTTAGCGAGGAACCTTCCACCGTGTTCTCTGTATAACAGTGGATTTAATTAGTTCTGCAGCCACAGCTGAAGTCATGCTGCCGAATGCAGTGCGAGATATGAACCGGTTTTCCCCTGGTGTCTAGTGGAACTCTTCACTCCCTGATCACGCTCCCCATGTTGCCCTACAAAATGCACCCAAAATATATTTGGGACTGCTTCAAGTCCAGGTTGAAAGGCACTATAACATAACCCATGTGGTACTGAAATAAAGACAAAGGGAGAAGCTCAGAGGCAAATTAGTAGAACAAGTCATGCATTTGGAAGCCTGTCATCATCAGATGACAATATTTATTGACAACTTCAGGAAGTAAAACATGAATTACTGACTCTGTGCTATAAACAAGTGATGGGGAAGTTGTGTTTTAGCAAGCAGAAATATTACGAGTGTGGTAACAGAACAAGTAGACTTCTGGGCATACAACTGTGAAAGCAAACTACAGATAGAAGAGTTATGAAATGGCATGCATCTCCAACTTAAAATACATACATTGCAGACCCAGTCAATATTTCCCATAAGATTTACACAAATCTGTATCAAGCAAACTTAAATCTGGGCAAACCGGATGTATTCAGAATTTCTTCAACATGAATTCACCTAAACTAACCACTCAAGATAATGAAATGTTAGAAGCCCCCATTACAGTTGCAGAACTAGAAGTTGTTAAATCGATGAAACATATAAAAAAAAAAAAAAAAAGCCCCAGAACGGGATGGCTATATGAGGGGAGTTTATAAGGAATTTAAACTAGAACTTTTCTCTTTTTGTTTCTTACTATATCGGTATTCTGTGGATGACTCACTCCTTGAAACCTGGACAGAAGCTACAACTGTAGTTTTACCTAAACCGGATGAAGATGCAACTCTCTGCGAATAGTACCACCCAATTTCCTGATGCAAAGTATTATACAAAAGTCTTAGCCACTAGATGGAAAACAGTTGCTGGTAACATCATCCACCATGAGCAGAAAGGGTTTAACCTTGGAAGGAAATTAAAGAATTTTGTGTGAAGATATTTTAATATTGTCTCTGCAGACTACCTCACCACTGAGAAAAGTTACCAGCCCATTTTATTAATGTGCCAACATTGGGGGGGGGGGGGACCCAATCCCCGTGTAGGCATTTAACCCCCCTATCCCCAGCAGTGTGGGACACTGGGGAGCCTACCCCAGTGTCCAAAAATATTTATTTTATTTATAAACACCTGAAAAACAGAAAACAGTATCCAGACTTTTTTTTTTACCTGGAAAAGAAGGAAAGGAAAGAAAAAAAAAAAAAAAAAACTGTCCCTGGCAACCCCTCTCACATCCCAACCCTTCCACTGAGTACCACCACATACACACACACCCTTATCCTGTACTTAGCACCAGAGGTCGAGGCTGTCATCTTCTGTGGACCGGAACACATCTGCACTCTTAGAAGCCCAACCTTGAACTTAGGAATAAAAGGCAAGTACTGTATCATGTATTTAAATGGCACGTTGACCATATATTAATAATTTTGCCATTTTTTTGTAATTCTTTCACCAAATTTTCAATATGGCCTTTCTGGGACCCCACCTCATGAACACTATCACTGTCATTTCGTTAATGGGGCCCTGAAGGTGATTTTGCAGTTGCTATGCAAAATAACCTTTCGGGACCAAATAATGAAATTTCACTGCCAGTATTCATGAGGAAGGGTCCCAAAAAGGCCACATTCAAAATGTGATGGAAAAATTCCTAAAAGTGGCCAAGTTGCGCGCATTCGTTTAAATTTTTCTATGCACACGTATAATTTTGGTGATTTTCAATATTTTGAGTCAAACTTTTCAACATAGTCACTTTTTCACACCACCTGATGAACAGTGCAGCTGTCATTTTTCACATCCCGTCTGAAACACGTTTCCGCACCTGTGGCACGGAATGGCGTTTTGACATGGTTTGAAAAAGTTCAACCAAGGAGTTTATGAGGTGGGGTCATAAGAAGACTATGTTAAAAATTCAGGGTCAAAAATATGACAAAATGCCAACGTTTTGACCGTTCGCTGCAATTTCGCTATGCCCACTCAAAACGTCGGTAATGTTAAATACTTTCACCCCAGATTTTCAACATAACCTTCTTATTACCCCCACCTCAAGTACATCACAGCGGTCAATGTTAGAATCCTGGCCAAAATGTGTTTTCGCACCTGTGATGCAGAATGCTGTTACAGTTGTGCAGAATTACGTTTTGCAGGATTCGAAAATTTTCTGTTCAGGGTACATGAGGTGGGTTAATAAGAAGGCTATGCTGTCAATTTGGTCACCGTTATCCTGCAAATGGAAGCACAGGGCCCAGAGGGCCCTGCACTTCCACAGCTACATACATATACACATCTATGGAAGGATAGAAGTGCAGGGTCCAAAGGACCCTGCGCTTCTACAGTTAAAAAAGGACACCATTAGCCAGCCCGGTGGCACTGGGGTTGAGGCACTGGACACCATACCTCACACTGGGTTTGGGAATGACCCTGGGTTGTTGGGAGGGGGGCACAGCAGCAGGATCGAGCTGCCATGAGGGGGCTCTCCTCTCCCGGGGAGGGATGAGAGGTTTTCCCGGCCACTGGCTGCCACCCAGTGGAGGATGGGTGACAGTTCAGGCTACGGGGAGGCCAGCAATTTCCAGAGGTGGGGTGGAACTGGCTTCACTGGGTGCGTGTGAGCCTCCACAAGCACATACGCCATGTACTGGAGTCCCGGAACAACAGGAAGGGGAAAAAAAAAAAAAAAAAAGGAAAAACGGTAAAATGCATATTAAAAAAAAAAAAAAAAAAAAAAAAAGGATACTATTTCATGAAGTAAGGAAATAAAAGTGCAAAAAACTTCATTAACGCTCCAGTTAGGGTCAAAGAGAAAAAAGTTTGGGAAATGAGGTGTTAAGGTTTCCCCAACACCCCACCCTCCCAAACCAGGCAGGAGAGCAGTGTGTGGTGTCCCTTGGCCTTCTCAACCCTAACGCTCACCCCATTCTCATAAACTTTACACATCTGACCTTATTTACATGATGGAATAGGGTGTTAGGCTTGAGAAGCCAGCACACCCACCCTGCTCTCCTGCCTACGTTGGGGGTGTTAGGGTTGAGAACCCCAACACCACATTTCCCAACTTTTGTCGCCTTGAACCTAACTGGAGAATTAAAGTTTTTTGCAACTTATTTCCGTACTTTTTGAGGCAGTGTAATAGTATTCAATTCTGTGCATTATGTTGTGGGAATTGAACCCCAGTACTGCCAAGAGGCATGAGGTGAAGCTGAGTGCCTTGTGAACTTTGTGTTAGCTTAATAAAGATGCACATTATGGGCCTGATATTCAGAAATGCACCTGGCTCTGGCACAAGTAGTGGTGCAGCGCAACTGAGGTGTGCTGGAGCAACTCAGGGAGATATTCAAAAGAGATGCGCCATGGCGCATCTCTTCTGAATATAGCAGGTAATGCGTACTGCGCAAATACAACGCGCTGGCGCACCCCCCCCCCGACAAGGCTGAATACCAGGATCGGGAACTGCGCCAGCGCAACAGAAAGACGCTGGGTGCAAATTCCTGATATTCAGCCAGCAGTATGCAAATGGGGCCACAATACATGCAAGGCGCAAGTGGGGCCATTTGCATGACATTATGGCCCCATTTGCATGAGTTGTGCAGGACTGGCCAAAGAAATGTACCCGTCGCCCTGCAGAGCATGCGGTGCTGTCAGAGGAGGTCTAGTGGTCCCCCCTTCCCCTCATACCTCCGATCGCCATAAAAAATATGTGCTAATCACCCTGGTGATCCAGTGGTACCCCCCAACCATCCCATACCTCCATTCACCCAAAATTAAAGCTCGTCAAAGCCCTGGTAGTCCAGTGGAACCCCCTTCCCCGCCGGTAACCCCAATCATCGTATAAATGGCAGTCACCAGACCCTGGTGGTCCAATGGCACCCCCATGACCTCTACCCACCCAGCCCAACCATCAGCGGCAGACAGTAAACCCACCTGCATACCTCCGCAGCTGCCTGCCATCTGACAGCTTACAGTAGCAGCTGCAAGCCCATGGGTCCACAGTGGTGGAGCCATGGGCCTGCAGCTGATACTGTATGCTGTCAGATGGTGGGCAGCAGTGGAGGTATGCGGGTGGGTTTGCTGCCCACCGCTGACGGGGGGGGGTGGCTGGATGGGCTGGGGTCCTGTGTGGGGGGGTGCCACTCAACCACCAGGGACTGGTCATTGCTGTGTATACCACGATCAAGGTTACCGGTTGGAGGGGGGTACCACTAGACTACCAGGGAGAATATATGCCATTTAATATGGCGATCGGGGTTACCGGCAGGGTTCCCACTAGACTACCAGGGCTTTGATAGGCTGTAATTTCGGGTGAACTGAGGTACAGGAGGGGAGGGAGGGAGAAACCACTAGACCACAGGGACATATTTGGGTGCTTGTGAATGATGTGGGGGGTAGCCACTCACGACTGGCGGCTGCTGTGTTCGCACTGCAATACAGCGGGCCATGGTAGATGTTTAGCTGGAGCCTTTTTATGGGGTCAACTTTGAGCTCAGATATGTGGCATTCATGGTTGTGCCAGATATGCACCGCATATCCCGTCTGAATATCGGATGTGCCACATATGCATGGGCATGCCACCAAGATGTACCTCATACATTATCTTTACACCCATTGCATCGGGGAATGCAACTCGCATAATTCCAGTTTTGAATACTGCACGGGGTGCAGTTCTGGGAATTGCACTGGTGCACCTCAGTTGCATCATGCGCAACCCCTTTGAATATCTAGCCTCATGTGCTTTAGTATTATAGTTTGTGTTCAATTTTTTCTTTAATGTTATCAATTGTGTTGCTGATTTCCTGCACCTGCTCTGTTTGTAACCTCTCCCAACCTTCTGCCCCCAGTCACAGCTGAAAACAAGATTTTTGTACTTTCTCTCTAATGTACCACTCACCCTCAGATTCCCATATATTATTTATTTATTTATTTATTTTAAACACACTAGTGTCCAGTGGTACCCCCCCCCACCTTCCGGGTCCCATATATGCACCATTTAGAGCACAACTCATTGGTGTCCAGTGGTATCCTCAACCATAACTGTGCCATCCCCTTTTATTTTAATGTATACCATTGGTGTTCACTAGCACCCCCATCTCCCGACTGTATATAGTACATAAAACACATTCGTGTTCAATGGTACCCCACTGTGCACCCACCTCCTGCCCCCTACACCCTCACTCCTGATGTGCTTAGAATGTGAAGATCCACTCTCTAACAGAAGCTTTGCTGCTGGAATCGGCAACTGCTGTATGACAAATATGGTAACTGCAGTCGGAACTGAACCACAGTTACCTTATCTGTCATACAGCAGTCCAGTAGCAAGACGTGTCTTCAATTGGAGAATGGATCTTCGCACTGTGAGCACATCAGGTGACGGAGGGTGTGTGGGAGGTTGCAGCTGTGAGCAGCACACTTTTTTTATTAACAGGTTTAAACAAAAATAAAGACATTGATGGACGTTTTCTAATTTACAGATGAAGAGACATGGGAGGGTGGGGGGTACCACTGGACACCAATCAGCTGTGCCCCAAGTGATGCAATTAAATTAAAACATATATGGGAATTGGGAGGTACCACTGGACATCAATGTTTAAAAAATATATATACACACACACACACACACACACATATATATATATATATATACACACACACACACACACACACACACACATATATATATTTATATATTAATAAATGGGAATCGAGGAGGGTGGGGGTCACTAGACACCAGGGATATACAATACAGAGATGAGGGGGTGCTACTGAACACCAATGGTATACTTTAAAATAAAGGGGATGGCACAATTAAATAAATCCTTTTCGCAACAGGAATTCCTTTTCCGCGAATCCTTTGCCGTGTTTGCGGAAAAGGAATCCTTTTTTGTGAATACTTTTCCGTGGTCGTGAAAACGGATTCAGTCTCACAAAAAAGGATTTCGGACTTAAAAGATTTGTTTTAAATCCTTTTATACAAGCAGATTTCCTTTTTTCATAAGTACGAAAAAGGAATTTAGCGAGTCGCAAAAAGGATTTAAATAGTTTTAAAAACACATTCTGGGAGATATAAAACACAACGAAGCTCATCAACTCCCGATGAGCAAGATACATATTTGGATGTCTTTAGAAGACATCTCTGTGCAGAGTTATTATAATTTGTTGTGTGGAAAAATACAAAACTAGCTGGCTGCTCACAAAAAAGGATTTTTTTCTCATGCAAAAGGATTGAATCCTCAGGAAAAAGAATCCTTTCCGTGAGACCAAATTTGTGAAATCAAATTCCATTTTCATTCCAGGAAGCTATCCTGGAGAGTGATATTACCGTTGAAAATAATAGGAACTGGCCAGCCCGGTGGCACTGAGGGTTGACGCACTGGGTGCCTTACCTCGCACCATGCTGGTGACCCGGGTTTGGGAATAACCTTTAATCAGAGAGCCAGCATGAGGTGCGGGAGGGAGCAGGATTGAGCAGCCGAAAGGCAGCCCTCCTCTCCCAGGGAGGTCAACACCCCAACCCACAGTTCCGCTCCCAGTGGGTGGTGGTCCTATAGGTAGTGCAGGTGGGGGGGGCATAGTGGGGCAGCGTGTGTGCCTCCACATGTGCGCGAATGCCCAGAGCATGGGGATAGGGAGAAAACAGGTAAAAGGGCAGAAAAAAAAATCTATATGGGAAAAAAAAAAAAAAAAGAAAATAATGGGAACCTAAAAATGAGTTAAACTTTGCAACAGATTAATATTTTTTCACAAAAGAATTGCAAGGCAGTTCTGTGACCCAAGCTCTTTCTACTATAAAAAATTCACACCATTTGGGTGCAAGGTGATGAGGAACAAACTGCAAAAAGGGCAAATTTTAATGTTTTTGCACTATCCGGATTTTGGAATCTGCACATCCAACTAGAACAAAGCTCGGCACATCAAGAGATCTACCCCACAAGACAGTGCATGTCAAATTTGGTGCAAATCCACTGAACGACTGCAAAGTTATTAAAGGGGAAGTCTCCCATAGTTTCACACCCATATTTTCCCAACTCCTTATGTGTAACTGTTGTGTTCCTCCTCTAGTTGACAGCAGTCCTACTGCTGTCCAAATCTACATTATAAATAAAAAATATACAGCCCCCAGAAGTTATCAATGTGTTTGTCCTCCATTTTACCATCAATGCTGCTGGAGGATGATGTCATCAGAGCAACAGATAATGGTGCTGCACTAAATGCTGTTCCACCAGTAAACAGAACCCACAATTTTTGGCCTCCCACTTGAATAATGGGGGAACTCTAAGTGTTGGGCACATCCTGAAGTGCAGGTCTAATGGGGACTAGGACCATGTGAGTGCAATTCAGCACTGATTTGACATGTATATACAGTATGCCTATAAGGAAGTGCCTATATACAAGTTGTGTTAATGTTTCTGTTAGCAAAAACTGTTTACCCAATAAATGACTCTGGGTACAACAAGAGTCTTAAATGGCATTATATAGCTGTTTTATTATGTTCTGTGTGTGTTAGCATTCTCTGTTTTGATTGACACCAGCAGTGAGACACAATCTTGCAAAAATTCCCCCTTCCCTGAGTAACTAGGCAGTCAGTGATTGGATGGCTGATGTAAGGCAATAAAGAGTTCAGCTATAACAAGGAATAGATTACCAGGACATCAGCTGTAGCATATGGAAGAAGAGTAATCTAGTGGTTAAAGCACAGGCACAAGAACTGGGAAACTCTGGTTCAAATCCTACTAAAGTCCTTTTCTCTAACCCTTAACAAGTTCCCCATACCTCCTTGGGAACTGTGATGGCCTGAGGTCCATGACTTTAACAGTGCCCCATTCCCATTATAAATCATTAGCAGTGATATGAGGCTACAGCACTTCACTTTGAAGGTACTGAAAACAAGCTGTGGCAGCACACCCTCCCTTTGTAATGCCAGCATTTTAAGTAGGATGTCCCTCACAAATCAGATGCTGCACTTCGCTGTTGTAGGTAAAGAAACTAATCAGTCTCAGTGTTTGTAGTACTCTGTATTCGTTTAGCTCATTCCTCCCACGTCATATGCGTTCTGTGTCTTGGTATTTCCAGTCAGAACCCAGATGTAAGGAGTATTTGAAATGTAAAACAATACACTTTATAAAGTGAGTGATCTAGCTCTCCACTTTCAGGCTGCTGAAAGGGGAGAGTATAATTTGTGCAAAGGAAGAATTCAGTCTTGTGTGATCCTTTGGGAAACTGCTCAAGCCTACCTTGTAAATTAATCCTCTCAAGGGTGTTCACCTGGTTCACTACAGAGTGATTGATTGATTAACTGATTCGGTCTACTGCTTTCCACAACATGTTACAACTGTCTCACAGAGAGAAATGAGCAGTACACAGGAACAGCTTTTGTTTCCTGTGAATGCAATACTATTAGATGTATTATTTGCTCTACACATACAGTATTAAGACTACAAGTACTAGTCCCTGTGTGAGTTGCATGACAGAACTATCTTAAGCCATTGCAAACTTAAACTAAAATCAGGATAGACAGCATTGATACCTTTATGTTTTGTTCTGCACTGTTGCTGCAGTGACATCAAAGAAAGGGAGGGGCTGTATTACAAGTGGCTCATTTGCATGTAAAAGGAGGCTTGCTTGACATTTTACTACCTTGTGTCAGAGCCTCAAACTCTAGATGTGTGTTGCAACTAAAGAAATGGCTGATCTCTTATTGACATATGTACAGTACTTGATGTAATGTATATAATACATCAGACATATCCAAATCATAAATATACAGGAGTCTTCTCCTTTAAAGTGCAAAATTTGAAGTTTAACATTAAAGTGCCTCCTCAGCCCTAATTGTAGGGGCACGACCGTGGTGTGTGTGTGTGTGTGTACCGTGCTACCATAGGTAGGGTTGAGGAGCCATTTACATGTTAAACCTAAAATTTTGCACCTTAATAACTTTGCAACCATTCAACGGATTTGCCTGAAATTTGAAATACAAGATCGAGAACCATACATCTTGGGATCTGCCAACTTTCGTAGTGTTCGGATATACGGCTGCGGAGTTATTAAGCATGATCTGTGCACGCATTTACACTTTTTTGGAATTCTTTGCTCGTCCATACAGGTCGCACGGTTTGCGCCACTGGTCCAAAAACTTCAGGGAACGTGCGGCCAGGGTACCTGATGTGCCTTTTGAAGATTTCATGAAAAAAATATTAAACGGTTCAAAAGTTATTCAAAAAACAATTTTCCATTATAAGTTAATGGGAAAAGTTAATAAGTTCGACAGTGTCGCAAATGCACTTTTTTAGTGTCGCAAATGGCCCTAGTAGTGTTGCAAATCCGACATTTTGTTTTCAGTTAGTGATCGGAAAAATGGCTGGCATTTAAATTTGGGACCCTCTAGCAACACAATACTTTTTGTGTTTACCTAGTCGGACACTGAGGATGCTAGGGATGTCTTTATTTTGAGGTTAAACACCCTAGAAATATGTTATTTCAATTTCTGAAAAAAGTAGTGTCGCACTCACGAAAGTGTTGCAAATGCCTGCGAAACCTGTCACAAATCACGACACTACTTTGCAACACTATGGCCAAAATAACAGGAATTATTTGCCACCCTGCTGCAAATGAATGGTTTGGTCTTTTGGGCTGAAATTTGGAGAGAATGCAGCCAGCATCTCACAGATGTGCCTTTTGGTGGTTTGGTGAAAAAAATATTACAGGGCGGCAAAGTTATGGCACTCCGAACGTCTCTTTCTTTCCCCATAGGATAACATTATGGCGTTCGCCGCGCCTTTCAGGGCCTGTATCGTGGAAATGGTGCAAGATACGGACTTTGTCGGAAAAATACTTAGCCCCCTACTGGGGGCTAAGTACAAAACTAGCCAGGAAAGTCATAAATCATATGACTTTTAAATTTTTTTCCACGTCGTACGGTTCCTGAGATATAAGCAATTTAGTATTCCAACTCCTCATTTTCTGCTCCGAGACCCATTATTATGCATACATTCTTTGTACTCACTGTCTTTCTCTATGCAGCTTTTGGGGAAAACCAGCTTGTGTGCTTACATTACTGTTAAAGTTACCGCTTCCGCTTGTGGTTCCATACCCGTTTCACTTACCGTTCCCGGCTACGCCACCATGTGCGTTACCCTTCATTTGCGCTTCCGTTTGCATTATTTTTACCATTTGTGTCTACAGTACTGTTTCTCTTTGCATCACCATGTGCATTACCATTTGTGTTTGCGGGCACAGTCTTACTATGTGACAAGACATCACGTGGTGGGCCCCACGCTCCCGCTGCTGCATTACATTCACTATTTCTCGTTATTCTCAAAAAGAAGGGAAATTAGAGGCAAAAAACTCTGTTTAATGCATCAGTTAGGGTTGTTCCACAGCGACAAAAGCGAGGAAATTCGGAGTTATGGTTGAAAGCCCCCCTTGGACCCCCAGCCCACCCCCAACCGGCACCGAGTGCACTGGGGTCATCGGTCCCTAAC